>PVLD010033419.1:0-13688 GCA_004027595.1 Dinomys branickii
TAATACAATAGTAGAACCATGTTAGCCCTCCTGCACATATGTATATTCATATATATTCCTCTATACATACATACATACATTTTTGTCTTTTTCTTTTCTCCTTTCCTTCGTCCCATCCGTTCTCTGTTTTTGAACAGATTTCCTTCATGACTTTTAGTTTATATTCCCACCCTCGGGTTCTTACACCAGTGATATAACAATGAACCTTCTAAGGATACCTTTTTCGCTTGTAACTCTGGGAGGGTATGTACATTTAGCCACATTTCCCAGATGACAGTTCCAAGTCAAAATGACTCCCAATTGTGAAGTCATTTGTTCTACAGGTGAATCAAAAACAGGACTGCAATCCAGATTCTCTGAGTCCCAGTCTGAAGTTTATCCCACGCTGCTCCCATAGGCAGCATCTAGTTTCACCAAAGTGCCTTCTGTGATTGAACTTCTTTTGGCCTTGCTAGAACTCTGAGCTCCGCCTATGGCACCTCATGTGCAGTCTATTGGTCCCTGGAGGATGTGCTTGGGTGTGGAGCAACGTGGTAGTTGAGGCCCAGAGTAGAGTAAATGTGAAAAGCACCCAGGAGAGAAAAAGCAAACTGATGATTTCCCCTTGCTGCAAATCCTGGTAGTCCCCACAAGGAAACCTACGACCATATCTATGAAATGTTATTTTTACAAACTACTGGTTGTTCAATAAGGCATAAAATAGCCAGTATAAGATAGTTATTTGGTCTACAAAATCGTTTTTGCAGCACAGTTTCAATGTCATAGCAGTTACTGCATTTCGTTGAGTTTTCTAAGAGATGTGACACAGTAGATTAACTATTGATATCAAAATGCAGAGGTTCCCTTAGAGCTGTCAGCAGTCTTGTTCCTTTTCCCCCCAGAGCTCTGCCTCTTGCCTTGGGAACACACTTGTACACTTGCACCACAAGATCTAGCCCCAGACCCATTTGGGTTTGTCAACATCCTGAGCAAGCAACAGGCAGGGAGACAACTTCCTTTGCCCTTGGGAGGGTATCTGTGGACTAGGCCAAGATGTAGTCCTTTGTGGGTATCCTTTGTGGGTATATGCACACATATATGGTTGGTCCCTGGCCCATCCCAAGACCTCTGGCAGAGGGCAAAGAAGATGCAGTAGGGTTTTCACCCTCCCTAAAGAGGTAAGAGAAACAAACTAGAAGAGAAGACAAAGCCAGAAAACACAGACTATAGATTCACTCGTTTTCTGAACTACTATTTTCTTTTTCTGAGCTACTATTTTTTTTTCCGGTACCGGGGATTGAACTCAGGACCTTGCGCTTGCCAGGCAGGCGCTTATGCCACTGAGCTATACCCCCAGCCCCAGAGTAGATGCACTCCTCATTGGGCAGTGGGAGTTCCAAGAGGGTGATAATTCCCTGAGAGCTGTCAGCTCAGGCCAGAACTGGGTCAGAAACATGCTCTGGTCTAGAGGCAAGGATCGGTGGAGTGCAGAGCCAGCTCCGTGAGTTTGAGAACTGCACTATGGCACTAGCTGTGGGTGCCAACACAGTGAGGTTGTGATCAAACTCGCTGATGTCTTGCCCGGTGAAGAGGCATCTACTTCCAGGAACTCACATTCTGAGGTCTACAAGAGCTCCCCCAGTCCTGCCATGTCTAATCTGCCTGCAGCTGGCACTTCTTTGCCCTGGGTTTGGGGCCTTCACTCTTATTCTGGGGAAGCTGGTAAGGAGCTAGCCAGAGAAATACCAAACAGCTGTGCTGACCTCTTCCGCTGGTTTGACTCTTCCCAGAGTTGACCTGAGAGATTTGGTGAAACAATTGAAAGAAACAATTAGATGATTCTATTAGAAAGCTCATTAGATTGGTGTTTAGGCTGAATTTAATATGGCAGATGGGCCTGTAGGGCCAAACTCCAGCTATAGCCTTAGACCATCTCCCACTACCTGTTGTTAATGGTGGAAGGAGCTTGGAACTCCTGGGGTCATCACAAGTTCTTGATGCTTGCTTGGCCCTTCTTGACCACTTACCCAAAGGCTCTACAAAATTTGTCTTGCCTGTGGAGCCCATGTCCTACCCAGCTTTAACTTCTACTGCCTTTAGTGTGATGATTCCATTCTGGTCATGTACAAAGCCTCCTTCCTGGGAAGCTGAAGCACCCATGACAGCTGTATATGAGTGGTTCCATTGACAATTGATTCAGGACATTGACAAGATTTCATTGCTTTCTTCTCTTATGTTTACATCTTTCAAGTATGTTAGAAAAACCAAGACAGTACAATTTGGTTTCCCCAAATAATATGATAATGAAATTGCCTTTTTATTGAGTTAGTTTTTGTTATTCTCACCTTTCCCTAGGCCTCTCCTCACATACAACATCAGCCACCACCCCTCAGGCTTGTCTCAAGATCCACTTTCTCTTTGGAAAAGACATGCTCCATTGTGACTGTGCTCATCTCTAGTTAAACAGTGCGTCTTTCCAGGTCTTTTGGTCACTCCTCTTTTACTTCTCCTCTGTAGATGATAAGGCTAATGATGGAAGGTTTGTACATAAGGGTCAACATGGCACATTTTTTATGAGCACTTAGCAGAGTGCTCAGATGTTGGGCTTTGGCTTTCAGCTGTCTTTGCTCCCGCCCCTCTGCTTTTCAGGAACCCTGCTTCCTTTGCTTGTAAAGACACCCTGTAGAATTGCTTTCTGAGACAAATCAGTGTCATTTAATCGGTCAGAGGTGAAACAACTTCAGATATATTTTCATATGTAATACGAGGAAACTGAGGCCTACAAAGAAGAGGAAATTGTTCAAAGTCTTCCTGGTGATTTCATCCAAAAGGACATAATGAGCACCATTTAGCTGGCTTTTGTGTGTAGAGAGGGCACAGGTGAGTCATTTAGAGTATCCTACCCAGACCTAAAGAAGATAAAGCATCTGTGTACTTAAGAAAGAGAATCAAAAGCTTGGCTTTTTTCTCTTTCAGAATATGGCTAAACTGGACTTAGAAGCCTACACTGCCTGACCTTTTTAGCTTTGATAAAGGCAACTTTGATTCATGATGCATGAGCCTGGGTCTTTGAAACCGATAAGAAATGTTTTGTTCACTGAACATGCAAACAGATTACTTTCCAAGGGCTGAAATTCAAACTGACATTAAGCTCTAAGAACATCTATATTTAATTACACATAAAGGCCAGAAAACTATTTCTATCCCTAAAATAGTAAAATTAAAAGTGAAGTCCCACCTACGCATATAATTTATTTCGTTGCAACACTACCCTTTAGTTTTGCCATCATTTGTCTGCATTAGCATTGCCAGCTTCACTGATATTTGCATGGGAGCCCTGAAATATGAACTTAGACTGGAAATAAGCAGTTAGCGCAAGCAGTTCCCAGGGTGGGCTTGTGGAACCAGGGACTGTGTGGGCTTCTAACAGTGTTTGCCTCTTGCTAACAGGAACAATAATGAAACACTATCTGCAATAATATATTTCTCTCAGAATGTGACGAAGGGGTCAAAATGCAGTGGGAGGATAGTGGGGGAAAGCACAGTTTTGGGAGCTTGGTCTGACCTGGAGCAATGCCTTTCTCCACTCTGGCCCTCCAGTTCCTCATCTGCAAAGTAAGAGACTGTGACCAAGTTAGAAGAAAAGCGGGAGTGTGTGAAATTGAAAGCATGTACCAAACAAAACTGAAGGGACAGGGGTTGAAAAAAGGAATTAAGATGTGTTATGTTCATGCACCAACTTCCCACAAGGAATGTAAGCATTACATATTATACACATGTACCGATAAAGTAAAATTTAAGCAAAGAGGTCAGTACCACATATATGTAAAAGGCAATATACAGGTTGAGTCCTATTACAAAGGACTTTGTACTTTTGTTTATGTTCACTACTTTAGACTTGTACATAACCAAGCTAGCAAAGATATTAGAAAGACTACCTGTAACTCCACATTTTATAGTAGTCAATAAGTTTATATACTTGCACCATTTTTTTCTACTTCATTAAAGATTTAAATTAGACTGAAAATGTTGGGCCAGGGATACAGCTCAGTGGCACAGCACCTGCCTGGCAAGGGCAAGGTCCTGAGTTCGATTTCCGGTACCAAAAAAAAGTTTCGTTATTCATAAATGTCCCATACCTTCCCCTCCTCTACCACACACACATAGACTAGTTTTCCTCAGCTGAGCAGCTCGTGGGAAGAGCACTAAACTAAGGGTCAGAATAGGTATCTGGATTCTTATCCCAGTTGTTTCTTTTCTTCTTTACCTTCCTCCCCTTCTTTGGGTGGTGGTGCTGGGGATTTGACCCAGGGCCTTTGCATCAAGCTATATCCCCAGCTTATTTCTTATTTTGAAAAAAGTTCTCACTATGTTGCTCAGTCTGGGCTCAAACTTGTGATCCTCCTGCCTCAGCCTCCCAGAGTGCTGTGATTATAGTGATGCATCAGCAAGTTGGGTCCCAGCTATTTTGTGCACTCTTTGTATGCCCTAAGGTAAACCTTATCCACTCCCCTCAGTTGCTCTATCTGCAAAGTGAGGGAGTTGAGCTCTCCTTAGTTCCCCACTAAGATTGAGCATGATGCCCCCACACACATACATACACTCTCCCCCTAATTAACTGAAGTGATTTTCCCCAGGGACAGGACACTGCAGGTCTGTTTTCATTCATTTCCTAGGTGATTTGGATGTGTTCTTCTAGGCTAGCATCCAGGCCAGCTAGTCTGCATGGGCCATCTCAGCTCTACCGGTCCAGCAGATGAGTGAGGAATCTGCCCTGCTGTCACCACTCTAGTGGCACAGGGATTAGCTCAGCAGTGTTTTCGGCTCACTCCCCCTAACAGTCTGGTCAAAGGATGGGAGGCTCGAGCAGCACAGGAGACACAAAGGCACACTCTGTGGAGTCACTGTGTGGCAAGCTGCCAAGACTCTCTTCTGAACTTCCCAGTTGTCGCCCATGGGGGCTTTTCTTGAACTATACAGGAACCTGATTAAATTAATTGATTCCTGGCTTTTCAAAAATTCCATCTCTGATGATTTGTGTGCCGCTTGTCAAGATGTGCTGAAGAAGCCTGTGCCAGGTTAAATTCTTTACTCTGAGAAGATCGGGGCTGGCTTGATTTACAGGTAAATATGGTGGTGGGGGAGAGAGGACAGCTAAAGCTTTTCTCAGCCACTGTAGAAAAAACCAGAGCATGACAGAGCAAAGGTGCTTGCAGGGGAAATGAGGTGCCACTGAGCGTGGCCTGATCTGGAATGTACAGGGCCTAGACCTTAGCAGAGTGCTCAGCAGAGAGGGAAGCCTGACAAATGGGTATGTGCTAGTGTTATTTTCCTGGCAGCCTGGTGTGAGGGAAGAGAGGCTCTTCAAGGAAGACCCAGATGAAAGCCCAACTGTTCTTGATTTGTAAATCGATAGCATTTGCTTTTCCTAAGGTTCCTGGTGTCTTAAATGCAGGGGATGGATGGACTTAATCAATTATGTTCAAATTTGGTGCTGTGGGTTCAGAGGAGACACCTTGGGGGCTGCCCCAGAGCCTCTAATTCACCACGCAGAGCCTCAGAGCTTGGTAGCTCCCATTCACTTCCTGTTCTGTCTCCACAATTCTCAAGCCTTTAGCCTCAAGATATCTTTACACTCTGAAAATTTACTGAAGACTCTGAAAGAACTCTTGTTTATATGGAATATAGCTATTGATGTCGATGGTATTAGAATTTAAAGTGCAACATATTTTTAAAATAACATGTCTTAGCTCATGTAAAATAAAGGTAGTAGATCTATTAAATATGATCACAAATAACATGTCAGTTATATTTATATGAAAACTAATTGGCATCCAAAGCAGGAAAAGAATGAGTGAATCATATTTTTTATAGTTTGCAAATGTTTCTGTTACCTGGTTCATAGATGATACATGGATTTTTGTATCAGCTTCTACACTATATTCAATGTTTGGGGATAAGTTGTTCAGGTTGAAGTAGAGGAAGAGACCCCAGCCTCACACAGACATATCTGAGAAAGGAAGACCCTCACCCCCACCCTGAGACTGGTGATCTCTAAGACTTCCAGTGGTTCATTCCACACTTTGAGAACTGCTGCTCTGTACAAACGGTGCCCCTGGAGCTGGACAGCACCAGACCTGTGGAGTAATGAACGGCAGTTCTGCTCTCACCTCTCTCCCTTGACTCTATCTCTTTTGTACTTGTGTGTGTGTGTGTGTGTGTGTGTGTGTGTGTGTGTGGCATTAAATCCAGGGCCTTTACACTGAGATACATTCCCGGGCTTTTTTCTTCCTAATTGAGACAGACCAAACTTATGATCTTCCTGCCTCAGCTTCCCAAAGTGCTGGGATTACAGATGTGAGCCACCACCCCTCAGTTCAAACTGTCTTCAGTCAGACCAGCTCAGTTCTTATATCTTTTACATAATGGAGTTATGGGAAGATTTTGTTTGTAAAAAGGATTTTGCTTCTAGGAAGAGTATGAAATCCACCCAGCTAAATCTGGTTTGTTACCGAAGATCCAAGGATTTGGGGGCTGATCACAGTCACTGTGACCCTGAACTTCCTCTCCCCTAAGGGTGCAAACTCTTGTGAGTTGGGATTGTGCCTCAGCTCATCCTGGATGGTGAATAGCATGTCGTCTTGACAGTGACAGTCTCAGTGCATGAAAATGGCATTAAATGGCTGGAACGATTTAATACCATTCCACACTGGGACTGACCTGCCTCAGCAGGGATACAGGCTGGAGGAAGAGTAGATTCAATACTTGTCGAGCTTTCTGATCACTGAAGGAAAGAGACAGGCCAAGAGGACATGTTTCAGTGATATACTTGTGTGTTTTCATCTTTAGAGCTCGACGTTCATCATCATTATTTACTTCATAAATTTATGGGAGACCTTTATCCCATGAGACAGGAGCCAGTGTCGAACACCATGGACTCTTAGTGCCTTCACAATCCATTGAAGCCTATTCTAATTTCTTGTGTGATAGAGAAGGCTGTGCTAGTCTTTCTTTCATTGCCAGAGTCAGGACTGATTTCCTGTTATTTCTTTCATAAAAACACCTCCTGGAGTTTTTCTAGGCTTGCCTCTTTTAGCTAAGTATGTTTTTCCCCGAGTCCTGTGCTGTTCCTGATGCTCTGAGTCCCATTGGTGTAAGGGGACAGTTGAATAACAATCCAGTGTACCTGCTGACTTTGCCCTTTCATCTATGAGCATGTGCAGAAGCACCCACAGAGCTGTGGAGAAGGGGATCCTACCCAATCCACCCCATCCCATTTACTTTGTTTCTCCAGCTGACCAGACCCAAACGGCTGGCATAGTGTTCAATAATTTGGGCTAATTGAGTGTCCCTAGTTTAATGAACTCTTCTCTGGGCATTAAAGTAAGACTGAATCTCTGGGATAAAATGGCTCCCTTGTGCATCACTGCTGGGAATATAAAATGGGCAACTTGTGTGAAAAACAGTTTGGCCGTTTCGTGAAAAAATAAATATGATCACATCATACTACCATATAGTCCTGCAGTTCCACTCTTACCTTTTACCAAAGAGAAGTGAAAACATGTGTCCACACAAAAACCTGTACAAAAACCTTTATAGTAACATAAATCGCGCCAGGTGTGGTGGCACATGCCTATAATCCTAGCACTCAGGAGGCTGAGGCAGGAGGATGGTTGTAAGTGCGAGACCAGCTGGGGCTACAAAGTGAGTTCAAGGCCAGCCTGAACTGCACAGTGAGACCCTGTCTCAAAAAGACATAAAAATAAACATAGCAGCATTAATCACGGTAGTGAAAAAGTGAGCAATCCTTATGCTTGTCTGTGGATGAATGGATAAAGAGAACAGTGAGTATTTATTGAATAGAATATTGTTCAGTCACAAACAAGATTGAGGATCCATGCTACAGCATGGGAAAACCTCGAGGACTTCTTGCTGTGTGAAAGAAGCCACACTAAAAAGGCCGTACATTGCATGATTGCACTTACATGAATAATCCAGAAAAGGCCAACCCATAGAGACAGAAGACCGATTTGTGGTTCCCAGGCACTGAGGGGAGGAGAGAGAGGGAATGACTGCTTTGTGGGTGCATGATTTCCTTTGGGGATGATGATGTTTTGGAACTACAGAGAGGCAGAGTCGAGCACATGTGACTGTACCAATTTCTGCTGAATTGTACATTTAAAAAGTTGCCCAGAAAAGTTTCATTTCATGTTACATGTATTTCACCTCATTAAAACAGGCAAAGCAGAAAACACCTGAATCCTTGGCTTACAGCCTTCTCTTGAGCTTGTTTCTCTCATGACTGTTTGTGGAATCAGGAAGCCAATTCTGGGCTGTGAATTCCTGCAGCACGGAAAAGGAGCTTAGCATAACTTGTAGGTACTTTCAGGAATTCTGTCCTGGGAAGCTACTGCATTTGATGCATAGCTTTCCATACCGATGGCCTCACTGGGCGTGGCTGGGAGGTAAGGGCCCTTCAGGTCTAAGTACTGAGGCATCACTTCTGGCACATGGGAGACCCTCTGCAGAGCATTCACTGAATGCACGCACGGACTAATGAATGCATTCATCATCCCCTCGTGTCCGCCCCGGGGTCCCCGTCAGAGTGCCGGTAATACTTTGTACCGCAGCACGTGCTCAGGGTAGGGCTGGGGAATTGACTAGTGAGCAGGGATGAGATTATTTGGATGTACTTTCAAAACCTGTGAATATCTGTACAATGGAACATTATTTGGGTCACAGAAAGGAATGAATGCTTTGAGGGATGAGCTTAGAGAACACTATGGTCAGTAGAAAAACCCAGTCACAAAAAATAATGATGTGATTTGATATATTTGAAATCTCCGGAATAGGAAAATATTGCTACTGACTGAAAATAAATTCATGGTGGTCAGGGGCTTGGAGGAATAGGGGACAGGACAGTTAGAGTCAAAGTACGTGGCACTTTTTCTTTGAGGTGACAAAAATGTTCTAAAATGGACTGCAGTGATCATTGCACATATCTATACATACACTAACAACCTATACTGTAAATAGATGAGTTGTACTTATGTGCATTATACCTTAATAAGCCTGCGGAAAATTTAGACATATGTCAGAAGAAGATAGAACATAATTTGAAATAAGGCACAGAGGGACACTCTTATAATCCCACCACACTGGGAGGCTGAGACAGGAGGGTGGATCACAAGTTTGAGCCCAGCCAGGAGAATTTAGTAAATTAGCAAAAGCTTGTCTCAAAATCAAAAATAAAAGAGTGTCGGTGATCTAGCTCAGCATTGGGTTTAATCCCCAGTGCCACAAGGGAATAAAGAACAATTTGACTCAGACAGATGTGCCTGTCTTTTGGACAAGACCTCCATCTAAACTGCAAAATAACTGTAAACAGGTGTGTTCAGAACATTTCTCTAGAGAAAGTCCCCTTTAAATTGGGCTTCACTTGTAAGAGCAGCTCGTGTGAGTTTCCAGATCATTACCCACCTGATGAGGGGACGGGACGGGGAGGGGGAGAGCAGCTTAAAGCCAGGGTGTGAAGAGCAACTGCCACTGTTGGGTACTTGGAGACTCATTGGAAGGTACATCGGTGGGAAACCAGGGTTTGATTTACACAAACCCAGCTATTAGTGATTTCTTACCCAACTGTGGAATGCACAGCACCCTGGGCAAGCATCCTAATGATGTGCGGCTTGTGCATTGAGCAGCTTAGCAAGCCCAGCTGCACAGAAGAGGTTCCAGTCTCCTCCTTCTCCCAGGGACTGCTCCCACTACCTCAGTGCCCATCGGCTTTCCTGAAAGCAGACACTCAACTGCAGCTCCGGCACCACCCTGACGTGGCTGGGGCACTGACCAATGCTGACTGTGAATGTCAGCCAGACCCCTCGCCCTTAGGGGCAAAGATATCCCCACAGCAGCATCTCAGCCAGCTGGCAGTTTGGGTACCACGATCAGTGCCTCCTTATTTCCCAGGCATTCCCTCGGCAGCCCAAGGTGGAGTGCCAACTCCTGCGAGGGGACCACAAAGCCCTCTGTAGTTATGAAGGCACCCTGTCTTCCTTGGGTCCAGAGGCAGAGAGCAGTCCAAAAGTGTTCTTGAAATTCTAAGAAACAGGTACGAGCCAAGGCTTTGTTGGATCTGGACTTTTAGAGGAGGATTCATCCCATGATTGCAACACCTGTAAGAACATGAACATTAAAGGTCACTTATAACTTGGAGGAACCTCCTTTTATTTGCAGGCTGGCTACAGAGACATGAGGGGCACCATCCCACTAGTGTGGAAAACCCATAACCTTTGCAGCCAGGCCAGTCTGCAAGCCCATTCTCTCTATATTAGCTGCATGACCTTGGGCCAGGTGCTTCATCTGTCTGACGCTGGGTTTCTTTGCCTATTAAAGGAGATAGAAGAAAGTACTGGGTTAGTCTTCTTCAACAACAGAGCACAGTTCTTATGCCTGGATCTCTGCTGCTGACTCCCAATGGACGCTTTTACTCCCAACCCTCCAGCATAGATTGGTGTGTTCATTTTCTTAGCAAGGACCTGGTGTTTTTAAGGCTTCTAAAGTAGAACTCACGAGGTCTAAGAGACAGTTTTGGCCCTGTAATAAACTATGTCACCCTGGTCCAAGTTCTCTATTTCTCTCGGGAGCTATAAAGGCAGAGTGTGGGCTTGATGGTCTCTAAGAGTACCTTCCAATTTTGATAAGTTTTTAAGCTAAGGTCAAATTGTGAATGGCCTGGTCACTGTGCCGGAGGACTCAAGTCATCTGGCAGCTATAATTCTTTCCCAAGGCAATTCTTCCCCTCTCACCACCGTGATTTCATGGGCCTTTTTGGAATGAGATACATATTCTGCTTCTTACTGCCCCTGCACCTTGGTTGTCATGCCCTGAACTTTCTAGATTCTGTCTACGTACCATTTAGTCACATTTATCTATAGGTAAGACACATAGATAGAATAGCAAGAAGTGGCCTCACCTTTGCTGTTGCAGAAAGAGAGACCTGATCTGCCTGCCAACTTTCCCTTCCCTGCAGGCCTCTGGCCCACCCACTGCCACCTGATTTATGTCCTAGGGGAACAGCATAGCTGTGGTGAAGATTTACACCAGCTTTTCATCTTCCAATGAGTTACTACCTCTCTTCCTTGTGTATTCAAGTGGTTGGCACTCATAGCCTCAAAGTACACCCTGGAATTCAAAATGAAAAATAGTCCTGTGGGAAGCTTGAAGAGAGGCATACAAGGAAGCACTTGAGAGCCTGCAGAGTCTTGTGCAGTAACCAGTGCACCCTCCCACTCTCAGGGGAGGTATCCTGTGCCCAGAGAGATGATATACAATGACACCTTCTCCATCAGTGCTGTGTGGGGGCAGGGCAGAGTGCCACAAGCAAGGGTGGGAGATAAGGAATACTGCCGAATCCTAGCCCAGTGCCTTCAGTTATTAGCTGGCTGACCTTGAGCACATTATCCACTGAAACTCTTCTGGCTTCTTCCAAAATCAGGCCCACCCTTTCTCACAGGGTTGCAGTGAAGGTAAATTGAGCTGTAATTAGTATAACTTAGTTGCGAATGAACTTTGGTACTGATTTCCAACCACTTGGGATTTGAATTCAGACTCTACCACTTTCTGTGCTAGTCTCTCTGAGCCTTAGTTTTACCGTCTATATGAAGAGTGAAATAAGATACTTTTTTCAAAATAAAGGAATGATCAAAATATACAGGCAAATGTTTAAATTTTTAAAATTGATCACAGAAAAGGATACATTGCCATTATCCCCGTCAGGATAATTGCCATTGCTTCCAACATGCCCCGTGGTTCTTGCCACTTTCTGAAGCAGTTCTGAAAGTACTTCTTTGTGGGTATATTTGCAAGGTGTGATCCAAATACACTGAATGCTGCTGTCACGTGCCATCCAATGGGAAGGCAAGCTTGCAAAAATGAAATATAAGGTGTCCTCATCCACCTGGTTCACTAGATCTGAAACCATATAACCTCTGACTCTTCCCCAAAGTCAAAATGATCCTGAAAGGTAAATGTTTTTCATCAATTCAGGACATGGAGGCAGCCACAACAGCACAACTAAAGAGACTCACAGAAGGGAACATTCAGAACTGCTTGAGAAAGTGGGAAGAATGATGGGATAAACTGCTTGAAGTGAGAGGGAATATCTTGAGGGAGAGTAATGGTAATATGTCTTTTAACTTAATGAAATCTTTAAAATTAAACATGCACCATACTTTTCAATCATACATCTATGCTCTCTGGCATATTGTAAGCACTTGTTACATACTAGCTGATGATATGACTGCTATTGTTTGCAATTTGAATATGATTTCTAGTAATTCTATAAAAATGTCTTATGTATTTCTTCAGACAATTTTGCAACTTACCTCACATTTTATATTCTTTTGTGGGGGAGGACAGTACTGGGGATTAAACCCAGCAGGGCACTAACACTGAGCTATGTCTTCAGCTTTATTTATTAGACAGCATCTCACTAAATGACCCAGGCTGGCCTTGACATTTCTAACCTGCTTCAGCCTCCTAAGTAGCTAGGATTATAGGCCCGTGCTATGGCACCTGGCTCATATTTCATATTCTTGAGGCAAAAGCACTGGAGATTTTTGGTTCTAGTTTTGAAATTTCAGATGAGATATAAAACTGAGAATCCAGCAATAAAAAGAGATCAATTTCCTTGTGGGAACAAAGTGTTTACATAGTACTAGTGCCACTTAATCATATATAAAGATGTCCAAAGCCCACAAAACTGTTGAACTGGTCGTGATTTTTCCAAAGCCGAGTATCTGTCCATAGCAACAAGATATATTTAATTAGGAATATTATTCCTGCCAAATAGGAAGTACTTTTTAGCCAGGTGTGTCAAGACAAATCCCTAGACATTTGGATTTGTCACATCGACAGAACCTAGCAAAGTACATGTGGGCAAGGAGGGCAGTAGCTTAGTCTTTATCATAGATTTCTGATAATGAAGTCCTTATCCAGATGCTTCATTTATTTGACCAACGCCATACACTTAGAACTCTGTAAACATGTTTCTTTTTTCTTCGAAATTGTTAAGTGTATACAATTCTATAGGTTCTCTAGCCACCTGATTTGTGCGCTGTTAGGTATTACTGAAGGTCATACTTCTATTGACAAGAATGAGACAGGCACATTGGGAGCAACTGAAGAAAAGTGGAGGCACTGAAATCTGGCAGTTGTGTAAACCCCGCCCCCTGTGCTCGCTCTCCTATAGGCTGTTCCCTGTTTCTCTGGCCACCATTCACTCTTTCTACTTGACATGGCTTCAAGGAAGTTTCTGACCAAACCCAGTGGTTCTCCTCAAGCTTTGATGTAAGCTCAGTAGAGATGTAAGCTCCTTGTCAAAAGCAAATGACAATATGTAAAGCAGCAACAAGCGGTGTTTTTTTTTTCTGTTGTTGTTGTTGTTGATGTTGTTGCTGTTGTTGATGTATGCCTGTTTTCTTTCTTGTCCTTGGATTTTTGGTTCTTGTGGTTTTTTTTTTTTTTCTTTTTTTTTCTGTTGCTGAGAGGATAAACTGTCTGACTAAATTTGCATGTCTGTATATGGGTCCATACATCTACAATTCGAAGATATCAATGGATAAAGCAACAACTACTGTTGAGACCATATCACCTTGTCTATAGATTAGTTGTGATTGTACTATTTTCTATGATAATGGGTGTCTGTTTGT
>PVLD010033420.1:0-13687 GCA_004027595.1 Dinomys branickii
ACCTGTTTCATTCTTGGTAATTCATTCCTAAATTGCTCTTGTAACGTTTCCATTTGTTTCCTATTTTCTTCTAGTCTTTTGTCTATTTCTTGTCTGTGTGAATGGAACATTTCTTCCATCATTGTTTTCAGCTCGTTTTTTGTCTGAGAAATCATTGCGGGTATGTGGGTTATTTCTGCTTTGAGCTCTTTCATGGCCTTTTGGAGTTGTTTTATTTCAGATGCAATCGTTTCATAAGTTGAAGTTATGAGGCTTCCTGGTTCCCCTGTATCTTCACATTCAAAACTTGTTCTGGGTGGGGTTGAGTTTTGAGACTGCGTTTTGTTCCTCTGTTTTCCCATTTTTGGGTATCAGATTGAAAATGTGGAGCTATAAATTCCCCAGGCAGTTCAGCAGGCAAAGGTCTGCTGCTGAGGCTGCTCCAATGATTCCTTCTCTTTGGGAGAATGTCCCTTGAGTGGTCTGCTGAGATTTCCGCTTCTACTCCCTACCCCAAGACCTGGCCGGGGCGAATAAACAGCTCGCCACCCCAGGATTCTTGCAGATAGGCCACTCAGGTGTTCCTCCCTGGGTGGAGCTCCTTCCCCCCTCACAAAACCCGTTGGGGCGCCTAAGTAGGTCTTCCCACCCGGGAGATCCCAGCAGTCCTTGAAGCTGCTTTGATGTCTCTCGCTGGGCTGAACTTCTTCCCAATTCAGGAAAAACCAGTTAGAGCACGCACTTAACTCACCCTGTGATCGTGCAGACAGGAGTGCTGTTCAGGTGTTTTTCCCTGGGTGGAGCTTTTCCCCGACTCAGAAATCCTGCCGGCCCGTCGTTGTTGCTCCAGCTCGTGCAGCGTTGGCTGCGGGGGTGGGGTTCTGAGCGGGATCCTGGAGCGCTGTCCAGTTTGGTGCAGTTTGTCCCAGTAGTGCATTCTCTGTTGGGTTCAGGAGCTGAAGCCGTTCTTTCCTCCGCACTCACTCTCTCGGCTGGTTGTCTTCTTCCCGGAAGTCCTCATTTCTGTCTTCATATTGCTATATTTCATTGTTTGGGTGGTAATCCTCTGGGAGGTTCTCTCTCTGCTGCCTACCCGGTCGCCATCTTCCCGGAAGTCCAATATTCCATATTTTTTGAGATTACAGTGTTGAATGAAATATTAAATTTATTTAAGTCAGATGAACTGCTTCAGTTCCAATGTAAAAGGTTTTCCATTTTGTAGATTTTTTCTTAAATATTTTTAATTGATAGGTAATTCCACATGCTTATTGAGCACAGTGTGATCATTCTATCTCGCTATACATAAAAATCTCACTAAATCTATCTGTAGCACTCCCATTCCTAAATATTTATCATTTCTTTGTGTTATGAATATTTCAACTCTTTTTTTAGAAAAGATATAATAAACTGATGAAAGCTGTGTTGCCTTACTTGTGCTGTGTAGAAAACTAGAACTTATTCCTCTTAACTGTGATTTGCTATCCATTGTGCACCCTCCCGTAATTTCTCCATTCCCACGTCTTTCCTAGCTTCTAATGAAATCTACTATATCCTTTCTCCGAGATCAGCTAATTTGGCATCCATATGTATAATATGAGTGAGGACAGAGGTCATTATTATTCAGTACCTAAACATTATTCTGTCTCTTTCTTCTTTTTCCACTATCCAATACCTTTGTGAAATGGTCATGCATGTCATCCCCATATGTCACAATAATTTCAGCCATTCCATGAAAAGATAATTCTTGCCTATATTTATTTATTGGCTCTGTTGACTTCCAAACAGAAGAATGAGTTAATACAATGATAAAATATCTGTAGATGGTGGACAATATGTAGACAAAGAAAATATGAAGAGCTAACTATATTTTCTCCTCCACCTAGTGATTTGCTGTGTCATAGGAATTTGTAGACATAACTTAAGCATTAAAAAGAGTAAAAAAGAGGAGAGGATTGATATAGCGAGTTGAACAAGAAAGGCATGCACAAGAAAACCAAAAAGGCAGTAACAAACAAGGCTTTATTGAGCTGGCTGATGGACTGTCTCTAACCAGGAGCCAGAGAAAATGGACACCTGATCTGGGTCTCACATTCAGTTTAAGTATATTTTAAATTTCTATAGTAATCATTACCTCATTCTGGGGAATTTAACAAGAATGTCACACCATTATCACAAAGTTTACTTCTCTCAGAAGGTCAGACAGCCAAATTCCAAATGACTGTTACAGCTTAACATTTTGCCCACTTCCCAATTTGTTCTCTTTGTTCTGTTCCCATTTTGTGACTCTGCTCTAGTTGACAACTAACCAAGGTAACTAGGGTGAACGATAGTTCAAGTGAACTTTAAATGGCTTCTCTTAATATGGAGTTAAAAACAGAAAATGAAGTTTGTCTTGCCCTATCAAGATAACATATGGAGAAATTCATTTCCTAGATCTTCTATCCTAAATTTGTCTAAAAATATGGCAGTTTCCAATTTACCATGGATTAAATTAAGCTCTGATTGTAGCCTTAAGCATTTCATATCTCATTAAGGAAAGTAATAAAAGCAGAACAACTCTGAACCATTTTAAAAATATAGTAAAGACCGGCATTCCTAGAAAACATTGATTTTGATTTGTCTTCATAGATTTTGTGAAAAATATTTTTAAAGTGCTCATGTGAAAAAACACATAGTAATCTACTTAACAGTTTTTCATATAAAAATCAAAACAAGATTTTCAAACATACTTCAACATTTTAATTGTTGAATTTCTTTGACGTTAAACTCATCAGGTAATGATAACCAAAGTTCTAATTAGGATTATAGAAGTTACAAACTTTAGTGTACTTCAATAAAAAAGCTTTTATTCACAAAACTAATAAGTGACCAAATGAAATTGCCCCTTTTCGATTTACAGACAAGGTGACATGGACTCAACAATGGTTGTTTCTTTACCTATTGATATCTTTGAAGTGTATATACATGAACACAGATACAGACATGCAAAATTGGTCAGACAATTAATCATCTCAACAACAGAAAAACACAAAAAACAAAAAACCAAAGACAAAAAGAAAACCAACAATAGTTGCTGCTTTGCATATTGATATCTTCGAAGTGTGTGCTCAGGATAACACATACAGACATACAAGATTGATCGAATAACCCGTCATCAATTATTCCTCAGCATTAAGTGATATAATACAGTAGTAGAACCATGTTAGCCCTCCTGCACATATGTATATACATATATACATACATACATTTTTGCCTCTTTCTTTTCTCCTTTCCCTCGTCCCATCTGTTCTTTGTTTTTGAACAGATTTGTAAGAAATGTATTTAACAGTAATATATATATTATTTTTAGTGCAGATATTGAGAAAATATTTCCTTACTTAACTGAAATACTAAATGAAAATTTTAACAAGATATCTATAACATATAAAATGTAGGTAATTTTCTACCAAAATGATAGTTACTTACAATATAATTATTGTTAATTATTATAACTATATGTATTTTCATATATATATATTGTATATTGGCAAACAACTCTTACCAAAGAACCTTGGTATTTTAAGTGGCATCAAGCATCTATTTCATAAGTTTAGTATTGAGATTTTCCCTAATTTTCTCACATTCCTATACAGACAACTTTAAACTACCTTCTCAATTTCCAAAATAATATAAATAATATTAAATTTAAATTCAGAAAACTGCCACACTTACATAAATTTGGCTACTGAGTAACAGATGGGTAGTTAATCCCATGCCAACTCCATGGTCAATATATTTAATATGTGACTTTCAAATTGTGTTTTTTTGAAACATTGCTATTGAAGTTATTATATTCTTTAGTTGATAAAAGATTCTTTCTGGATTTTTCTGTATATATCTTTTTCCAATCCTGTAAAGAAATATACCTTTTTTCAGACATGTCCAGCTGTGCTTCCTGTGGGAAATGTTCTTTATTTCTGGCTAAACTCTTTCCTTCCTTTTTTGTTTTACTATATTTAATGTTTGGTTACAGTTCAGCAGGACTTGGAAGTGCTCATAGACAATAAATAGAAAATAAATATTGTATGTTTGATAGAATACAGGATGTTGATTCCTAATATTATAAGAAATTAAATTTACTGCTATAAAAATATTTTACTGAAGAAGATAAAATTTTGTAATTCAAAACTTAATAGGTTTGTATTTTATTTCATCCACTATTAGATACATATTATTATTATAATTTTTATCTATAAAAAACAGCCAGGTTTAACTTTTGTAAAGTAATAACAACAACAACCATATATAGGTGTGTGTGTGTGTGTGTGTGTGTGTGTGTGTGTACTACCTGATTCAGTATTTTACAAATTATAGTAAACATTGTATTTAAGACTAGATACAATTGAACTTTATTAGCGTAGAAATGTATTCTGGGTAATTGTTCAGTAATAACTTTGCCAAATTATATGAAGCCTTTCCCTTACTTAAAGAGAACAGAGACACCCCAGCCTCTAATATCATCATCACTCAAGATAATGAGCAAAACAAGGCATTCTATTACCAATATAAAAGCAATAAATGCCAAAGTAAAAGAAGTATGCAATATTCTGGCCTGAAAGAACAAAGGACAAAAGTAACGATAATACCTTTTTATACTTGCAGTCTATTATATCATGCATAACAAATGACGCTGTGGTTGGCAGCAGTGTTACCTTAACAGGTTATGAGGAGAACACTGTGGAGGTGAGAAGGTGTTTTGACACTTATTGTGAAAAATGTCTCAAACTTATTTAAAATACCCAGCAAGAAAAAGATATCAGTTTCAGTGTGCCTTTGATTTTAGCTCTTTGTATTTTATAAAGCAAAGATTCAGTGTTTGATTAACCTTCTAATTCACCCTGTTAGTAATTTTGAGGCAGTTGAAATATGAGCACTAGGTGTTATACTTTTTTCCAACTAACTAATCACTAGAATCAATGAAGAGTATATAAGCACTTCCTCAGGGGTCATCTCAAAGAGCTTAGTGAAAAACAATGTTTAAAAGGCAAGTTATAAAAACAAACAAAACCCTGTTCCCTGGTGAATATTGAACAATAAAATAACTCACATTCTGTTTCACAGCAGGATAGATCATATGTCTATGTCATTGTGAACGACACAGAAATCAAGAATTTGCATTTTTCTGTCCCAGTAAAAGTTCACCCATGCTACAATTTAGATGTGACTCAAACTTTCCTTGACTACTGTATGCAACTATTTTAAAAATATTTTTGAATAAAGAAAAAGATGAAGAACATAAAATCTACATAAATTACATAAAACATAACAGTTGCAAGAAGTTCTGACTTTTAATTTTTTTCACTTTTAGAAGGACCAGAATGACCTAGACCAAAAGCTTGTAAAATATTTATGAAATTAATATTCTTTCTGTATTGACCTCCTAATGTATTGTGATTTCTTATGACTAGAATATATTAATGGTGTTTGTGAATGCCTCATTAATTTCTGATGGATACGCTGCAATATTCAACATCTTTCCTTTCTCCCTTTTCTCCTTCTTTCAAGAGAAGTGTTAACTTGAATGAACTGAGAAAAATGTATTAGAAAGAAGCATCTCTGGACAAACACAAGCAGTCTGAATTGGAGTTGGTGACATTTCTCTTTGACATGATCAGGTTTTCTTATTGATCTGTTGGATCTCCCCACCCCAGTGGACTCCCTCTAAGTTGGATATCACTTAATAAACAATTTAATAATTCTGTCATAAATATTGATGACTAAAGTATTTATCAAAATTTTGGATTTAAATTTGCTAAATGACTTTTTAGCAAATGATTAAAGAGTAAAGATTTTATTACTCCATCTATTCAGCAAATTTTTGGGGGGTAGAATATTTGTGCACAAAATATAAATTTACGAGGCGTTAGGGTTCACATGTGGAAATACTCCTCTCCAAGGATCTGCTGTATGATGAATATTCTTTATTGTCATGCAGCAATACCCACACTGAGGTCTGAGCTCTGTTCGGATGGTTTTGAGAAGTGGGTGGGGGGGTCTTTAAGTGACATTTGCTGTCCTGGTGCGTTCATTTTCGTGAACGGTTTAACATTTCTCTTGTGTGAAGGGCTTTGTTATCATGTGTCTACCTATTACCCCCTTGCTGCCATGAGTTGAAGCTGGATAAGGCCCTTCCTCACCCAGAAGTAGAGCAGGTGCCAGTCCATGCTCTTTGACTGCTAGAACCATGAGCCAAAACAATCTCTTTCATTATGAATTACTTTGCATTAGGTTACAGCAACCATAACTAAGGCCCCTAAAACCCGGAAACATACAGGACCTGTTTACCGTATTATTTCTCTTTTCCTGAAAAGTGCACTTATGCTTGACCTTGAGTTCCTTAATGCCAAGAAACTCTCATATATGCATACATACCACACTGGAATTTCAATCTGTACATATTTTTCTATAAATTGAGAAGAAAGACAGTCTTAGCTACTCTAAGAGATGTCCAGGTCAGTGTCAGATTCAGTAGCAGTGGCTAGACCACTGCCAAATTTAGTGACAAAACTATGCATCATACAATATATACTTAGTTTTGGAGATTTTGCGATGTTTCATTCATGTTAAGGTAGAAAACATGGCTCTGAAATAATTACACAGAGTAAACATTACAGACATGTCCAGGATTAACCAAACCACAGTAGGCCCTCCATGTGAAAGCTAAGCTCGACTGTGTCCCCTGTTGACTCGGGGTATTCATGGGGATTAGAGGACGTCACAATTCCAGATCTATGTGGGCTGTTCCTGACCGTGTGGCCTCAGTGTCCGTGTGTGGTCTCCTTCCTTTCGGGTCTGCCCACGTTCCACTTTCCAGCCACCATGAAATAAGCATCTTTGTAGCATCCTGACTTTTCTGCCCTCGAGCCAGCTGCATGTGGACCGAGCACGGTAAAACGGAGAGCGACGACAAGCAAGTGAGCTTCTCCTTTAAGTGCTGGGTATCAGGTATGGTGTCCAATGCTGGGAAAGCTGAATAAATACTGTATATTCAGTAAAACTCTCTGTAATTGCTCTGGAGCTTCACAGTAAGTTTTGACAGCAAAATTTAGTACAATGTGTTTAATTAAAATTAATTATCTATTATAGTACTATTTGGAAAGAGGAAAGGATGAAAAACCAGACTTCAGTAAGATAGTCAAATGAGAGAGTAGGGTTAGTAATAAAATGATTCATTAATGATTCTACTTTAATGGGTTTTTAAAAATCACTTTTCAATGTATTCAAGGGAAATAGAATGTTATTGGATTGTTTTCTACCTAAAGCTACCAGTTATTATGTTGCCTCTATTTAGAATTAACATAAATATTCCACATTGGAACAGCAAAAATACATTTATGTTTAATCCAATTTAAACATATTATAAACTTCATCTAAAAACTGTGTCTGGCACTTATAGCTCTCCTTACCATTTGACTATAAATTTTGTTACAAAGGTAGAAAATTGGTTATAATTGAATAGGAGGATATATTCTATAATTTTCACAGTATATCCAACAGTACATTTATTTCAAGCCATTTTACAAAGAGAGTTAAAAATGTTTCAGTTTTTAAAATTTATTTTAATTGAAAAGGAAAGATTTTTAAGACAGACAGCATCTCCTGTTTACTTAAAAACTACAGTGCATGTTGGACAAAACAATGTTAGAAAAATGTTAATGTTTTTGATATATCTGAAACAAAAACAAACAAAATTGTTAAATGTTAGTTGTAATGAACAACTCAGTAATAATAAGCGTAATTATGCTACATGTACTTAGTACTAGAAGATTACTATACAAATAACCTACAAACATAGGAACTATTTTTACTCTTTCATAGGTGAGGAATTGGAGGTTTAAAAACTTCCTAAATATTTTTCCCAGGTGAAGTGAATGAAAATAAAACTTAATTTTGTTTATATTTCCTCTAAATATGACCTCACACTGCCTCAAATGATGCTGTGTAAATTTTACTGCATTCCTGGAAAATGTGAGGAACCAATCGTGGAGTGAGTATAGTAGAGGAAGGGCCAGAAATGCTAAGGAGGAGGTGCCACTTTCACGGATGTAAATTTGGCTTTAGAATAAAATATAAGAGCCCATTCAGGGGAGGATGAGCTGTTTTTCTCTTTCTCCTTGTTTGATAGATATTGATTTACGGCGGTCTTCTTGAAGTTAAAAGCTCTTGAGCACTTTCCATGCAGCAAATGCAAGATGTAATATCTTTAACAATCATAAATTTTTTAAAAAGTTAAAACAAAACCCCATACCTGTGTAATAAAATACAAACAATCCATAGGTCTCTTCAGGATGATATATAAGAGAATACTGGAATTTACTTAAAATTTAGATTATTTCCAAATTTGTGAAAAGGGGAACTGTTTGCAAGTACCAAAGTGGATACAACATATTAACGTGCAGCTTTGCATCCTAGGTTTTGAGGAAAGATGGAGGAGGAGAGCTTAGGTACAGGGTGACTTGTTCTGTCACACACAGAATTGAGACTCTTTGAGATTTATTTAATTAGTGGTTATAGAGATTGAACTCAGGGTTTTAGCACTGAGCTATCTCTGCAGGATATTTTATTATTTTTATTTTGAGGCAGAGTCTTGCTAAGTGGACTCCAACCTACAATCTTCCTGCTTCGGCTTTCCATAATGTTGGAATTACAAATATACGCCACCATGCCTAGCACTTACACTGTACTTTAAAAATGCAAATTTGCAATCTGGCTCTGTTGATTGTTTCTAATTTTCTCTATATGGCTAAAAGTAAAAAATGACCTTGAAAGACAAGAAATATTTGTGTTCCATTAAAAACAACAAAAGGCACGGTTTCAGTGGGTGAATCAGAAGCAATATGATTCCTAAGCAATATGGTGGGCTGTAGTCAGCAGCTTCAGGAAAGTGGAAACAGGACAGATTCCTAACACTGGCACTGCGAGGAGGGTGTAGCGAGGCAGGTATGCCTCTCTGCAGTGAAGAGGATGGACTCTCTAGCACAATGAGGACCAAATGTAATAGTAGACAGCTTGCAAATCTCCTCCAAATGCTCGTTCTTGCCCTGATGTGTCTTCAGAGGGTTTACATTCGGCAGCCATATAATTTTTCCACTCCTCTTTGAAAAATTGTGCAAAATTATTTCATAAAAAGAGACAGATTATTATATTAGGTTCTTATAGCTGCTATTAAAACATAATGATGAACTTGTGAGCTGAGGAAAATGGAGATTTATTTTCATGCGGGTCTGTAGGCCAGAAGTCTGGAACGCATTTCACTGGGCCGCCGTCCCTGCTGGCTCCCGGGCAGGCTGGGAGCCACCCACCCCTCAGTCTGGGTTGTCACCTGAGCTCCTTCACCGTGAGCCCTTCCTCCCAGACCGCAGCTTTGACTTCATCACCACATCCTCTGCTTTTTCTAGTGAAACCTTTTACTTTCCTTTTAAAGACTCAATTATCTTTCGGTCCACCCCTATGATATACCTATGTCAGGATCTATCACTTTGGGGTCCTTAAATAAACCACATCTGCAAGGATTTTTGCTGTTTAAAATAATATTCACAGGGCTTGAGGATTAGTACCTGCCGATCGTTGCTGGCCATTATTCAACGCACCACAATCACTTTACCGAAAGATATGTGTTTGTGTGGAAATCTTAACTAAACTTATTTTCATGTGTAGATCGTAAAGAAAGGTTGTGATTATTTAATCAGAAACATTACACCAACAATGGGTACTTTTGCTTTGTCAGATATTACCAGTAATATTTTTAAAATTAATTATGCAAAATCCTTTAGTTGCAGATTTCACCATATAGAAACTAATTTTTATAAAGACATTAATTTATTTACATGTGGAACAGAATTATCAAGTTTATGGATTGTGTACTTGTATTTCTTGTATTTCTCCCACCCCTCTGTGGTGTCTGCCTTGTTGAATTGATTCTACTGCTACAAGTAACATATACTTGTTTTCCTTTTCCTCTTCATGGTAAGTACTATCTGAGGAGTTACCTTTTATGCTTATATCTACAACTCACTGTAAAAAAGGAATTGGTGAATTCCTACCATCTTTTCTAGTGAAACTGTATTGTCTCAAATGTTTTTTGTAATAATTATTTTTTGATTCCCTCTAATGGTTTGAATTATCTTCCATCTTCCATCTGGTAATGTGAGCAACTTCACTGAAGATAACAATACATAACACCGACTGTTCATTCCTATGATTTTGTTTTGAAACCCTGTATCATTTTTAATATTCTTGCTTTGTTTTGTTTATGTCGGTGATGCTGGCATCTTGCTATTGTTCTTTTGTTTACTATTCTCTTTAAAAGAAAAAAGGAAAAATATGTATGTGCTATATACACCATCAAATTTAAATACTTCACTTTAGTTTTACTGAGGATGTGGCTAATTCATATTATAATATACTATTAAAACTGGGAATAGAAAAGCTACAAGAAGAAATATACCTCAAGAACATTTGCAACTACAAACATTTGAACAAACAAAAGTAACTCTTAAATGATAACACTTTTTACTTCTTCAGTATCTGGAAACCAAAGGGCGAGACCACTATAAAACTCTACTTATTCTCAAATTTCTCTTTCCCTAGAAATGTCTTTAGGACCAAGCTGGTACCAAGGTGTATGCAACGTTCCTAGGCCAAAGTCTCACAAACTGCACAACTGAAGCAGTAATAGAAAATTGTCAGATGCTTCTAGATCTCTGGTTAGAAAAGAAAGGAAGAAATTTTGCAGAAAAAGTTAACCAACCAACGTCCTCCTCATTCTAAGTTACATCATATGCCAAATCTTGAGCCATCACTAAGAACAGGAATGACATGAGCCTGGGGCGGGGTCGGTGACTATGACTGAAAATCGGATCGGCCTCACCCAATAACCGGCTGCTGGGCAACTGCAGGTATCCAACATAACTTGTGCGTCTATTATTTATGAAAAAGAAAGGAAGAGACAAGTAATATTGTACTGCTAACCAAAAATATCCACAGTGGCAGCTCCACAAATAGGGGTTCTTCCAATAGAGGTGTCTTCCGGGCAGCCTGCTTCGGTGGGAAGAAAGAAGAAAGAATAAGAAGTGGCTACAGCTTTGATTTAGTAACCCTTTAGTACCCGGCTAACACTGTACTTTGAGAACTGCCATAATATCAACAACATAGCGAGTGCTTATGTAACCATGTGCCTTAAGGAAAACTTACGAACGTGTTAACAGTGATATAAGCAAAGTGACGGTCTCTGGCAATTAGATTAAACCAGACATTTAAATAGGGCATATTTAAGAATTCAAGATGAGCCCGCCTTTCTTGAAAGAGCAAAGTTTAGGATAATTTGCATAGTAACAGCAAATAGTTCAATATAGTGTAGTTGAAAATTTTAATTTTTTTAGTTTTTGCTGAAAACTATTCCCCATATCACAAGAAAATTGATTTCTTTCATCAAAGAAAGATTTATGATTAAACCCACCAGTCAAGGTTGAATCTATGCTATGTAGCACAGAAAGGTAAAACAAAATGTCAACGCAGTTTTTAGTAAGGTGCTTTCCAAATGACTAGTTTCTGGTTATAGTTTTCCATTTTTATATAGTTATTTATGTCTTATGTGACTTAGAGCTCAATTCTGACGTGCACTACTTGGACTTTTATAAATGTGACTGATTTGGCATCATCAAATATTATGATATGATAAAAATATTTAAGTGATGGTGTTGATGTATTTTCTACAAAAAGATTATACTTCCTATCTTGTTAGTCATTTTAGTTTATTAAGGAGTGAATCTGGACTAAAATGGCATTCAGATTTCTTATACATTTATTTTTAATAGGTAGAGCTATCATTTATTCCAGTAGAAAAGTAATAGATAATAAATTTTGACATAAAAATTTCTCAGATATGTCATTCTCTTATGACCCTAAACTATCAGATCAAAATTAGTCTTTATTAAGAATGTAGGAGAAAAATCAGAGAAAACTAAATCATAAAACATACAAGTTCATCAAAATACTTGTATCAGCAAGATTTTTGTCACATTGAAATCAAGTTTATGAGATATAGCAAGTCCCAAGTTTTGAGGTCTATGGTAAGGACACAGTAGAATGACCATTTTAATATGAAATTTAGCATGATTTATGCCTTGAGTTCTAGTTAAATTTAGACTGTGTGTAATGTAGTCTCCCATACTGCTGAGTCAAAGGCTTTTTCAGCCTCTAGTAGTTAATGCACTCATGGACTTCAAGGTGTAACAATAGTTTTTCTTTTAATTTTATCTTTAATCTGATCTTAACCTTCAGAAAACAAATTTTCCATTTACTTAAAATCTTGATATGCGTAAGTAAAATTATGCCTCACAGTATTTTCTTGCCACAAATATTCATAAATTTGAAAATTAAGTTATCTTGTAGCATGTATCATGTATGATGTGAAGTTGTCTATGACAATTCATGATCTTTTATAACTTCCTTCCTGTGAGTGCAGGAAGAACCTGTGACTTGATTCTAACCAATACAAATCTCAGCTGCTGCTTTCTTGATTAGAACAGAGATCAAAGGATAAAAAATAGAAAAGTATTAAAGTCAGCAACACAAACAGCTAGCAAAACTATTTATATGGTTTAAGGAGAAAAGAAGATTAAACTTTCCCAAATCAGAAATGAACATAGGGACATTACTATAAATTCTACAAAAATAAAAATATTATAAGACATCATTATGACTAATTGAATGCAAAAAATGCCTTACCCAGATCAAATAGACAAATTCCTAGAAAGACAAAACTTGCCAAGGCTAAATCACAAAATAAAAAAATAGAAAATCTGAGTCGTCCTGTAACTCATAAAGAGACTAAATCAATGGTTAAAAAATAATTCCTGGTCCGGGGAAGATGGCAACGAGGTGAGCAGCAAGGGAGCGAACCTCCTTAATAAACACCACCAGCTCGAGACATACTTGGCGAGCGTGAATGCTGGGACCTCGGCTGGGAAGTTTAAACTGGGCGTATTTCTCTGAGATGCCGGGGGAAATGTGGTAGGGCGGACCAGGCTGCCGGGGCGAGACGTGGGAAAGCCCCAGACGCTGGGAGCCAGGGACAATCCGCGCGGGGAGGAAGCTTGGCTCGGTCCAAGCGCCGTGGGAGCGCAGCCGGCTCGGTCCCTCCTGCCTCCCGAGCCGGTGCAGCCACCCGGCGACTCCTGACAGAGATCGGCTTGTTAGCGGCGGAGACGCCCGGCAATCCCACGTTTCGCGCGTGTCGGGCGGGCCGCGCAGAGGGCCCCAAACGCCGAGAGCGAGGAGGAAGATTTGCTTGGGTCCTAACGCCCTGAGAACACAGACAGCTCGATCCCTCCCACCCCCCGACCCAGCGCAGCTCTCCGGCGACTCCCGACAGAGATACAGAGATCTGCTCTCTGGCGGCGGCAACGCCCAGCGGTCTCACGTTTCGTGCGCATCGGGCGGGCCGCGCAGAAAGCCCCAAAGGATAGGCTGGCACCTTGGAACCTTCATGCCTGCAGGGACTCCAATAACTGGTGAGATATCGGCGCTCGCGACCAGATCACCGAGTGGGGGAGGAGATCCATCCCTATACCTGCAGGGAACCCTGGGAGGGTGGGGGAGCAGTCTTACACACCTCACCCAGGTCACTAGGTAGGGAGTATCTAACCAATATCTGTACAGCCTTTTA
>PVLD010033421.1:0-13687 GCA_004027595.1 Dinomys branickii
CTAAATTTGCATGTCTGTATATGGGTCCATACATCTACAATTCAAAGATATCAATGGATAAAGCAACAACTACTGTTGAGACCATATCACCTTGTCTATAGATTAGTTGTGATTGTACTATTTTCTATGATAATGGGTGTCTGTTTGTCAATATGTTTTTGTACTTTTATGTTTCTAAAATAAAAAAAAATTAAAAAAAAATGTATTACAGGAAAAATACATTAGTTCCATC
This sequence comes from Dinomys branickii, assembly GCA_004027595.1. Classification (NCBI taxonomy): domain Eukaryota; kingdom Metazoa; phylum Chordata; class Mammalia; order Rodentia; family Dinomyidae; genus Dinomys; species Dinomys branickii. Next base: position 233 of record PVLD010033421.1, read on the forward strand.
AAAATACTCCCCTCACTTCAAACACACCATTCCGCTTATTGTTGCTACTATCTGAAACTGCTATGGAATTCCTCATTCGTGAATATCTTTAGTTGTGTTGTAGTGGCTGCCACAAGTTCAAGAGTCAATTTAAATGGTGTATTATTCATGCTCATTCTCGCTTTTTTTCTTTTAAAGAGAAAAATGATAACAATAAGCCCAAGTTTCAAAACAGGTTAGCAGGACAGTTACAATAATTATTACACTGTGTATTGCTATCTTCATAGGAGTTATTCAGAGTATAAGATATAGGCCTGATATCTTGTTCAAAAAATATTAGCACAAACCTTTCTTTTCAATTAACTAAGAGAAACTAGCTGTATAACTATCATAACTACCTTGTGCATAAATATAATTTTTTCTTTTTCCCTTTCTTCCCTTCTCCTTTCCTCTACACAATTTTTTTCTTTTGAAACATTTCTTCCCAATTCACAATATCTATTGTACACTTTGGATCTTATTTATTCATTCAGTTTCTCACGCTTGTTTACGTATATGGGTCTGATCTATTTCATTTATGAGTATGGTCTCAAGGTGCATGCATTTATCTATAAAAGTTTCCAGTTATCCTTCTTTATGGCAGAGTAATATATGACCTGTGTTAGTCATTCCTTGGTTTGCTTTATGGTCATTTGGATTGTTTCTAATATTTAGCTACTGCAAATTGTGCTGCTATAAACACAGGTGCACGTATATCACTGTGGTGTGATACTTTTAATACTCTTGGGAAGATACCCAGAAGGGGAATATCTGTGTCAAGTAGGATTGCTAATCCTAACTTTGTGGGGAATCTCCACACTGATTTCCACAGTGGTTGCACCAGTCTTCACTCCAACAGTGGAGAAGGATTCCTGTTTTCCATAGAGCCCCACAAGCATTTGTTATCAGCTGATTTCTTTATGATTAGCCATTCTGTCTCAGGTGAGATGGAATCTCAATGTTTTAATTTACACTTCTTGAATGACCAGCAATGTTGAACATTTTTGCATGTATTTATCTGCCATTTGTATTTCTTCATCAAAGAAGTACGTATTCATCTCAGATGCCCATCTTTAGACTGGGGTTTTGAATTTGGGGAGTCTGCTTTGTTCAGTTCTTTATGTGTTCTAGATATAAGTCCTTTGTTTAAAGAACAACTGTTTATAATTTTTTCTCACTCTCTGGGTTGTCTTTTCACTATGGTGGTGATTTCTTTTATTGTGTAAGAGCTTTTTAGTAAGGTAAGATCCAATAAATTGATGCTTTCTAGTTTTACTTGCAGTCTGGATTTTGTCTATGAAGTCTCTGCTTATACCTATATCCTTGAGATTTCTATTTTTCTCTTCCAGTAAATTTCAAGTTTCTATTTTAATATTTAGATCTTTGATCCATTGTTACTTTAATTTAGTGCATGGTGATAGACGTGGATCTAGTTTTAGTCTTCAACAGGTGGAGAGCCAGTTTTTCCAACACCATTTATTAAAGAGACTCTCTGTCTTCCAGTGAACATATTTGACCCCTTGACAAATATAAGGTGATTGATCATGTTTGAGGTTGTGTCTGTATTTTCTGTTCTGTCCCACTGATAATCAGGCCTGTTTTTTCTCCCAATACCATGCTGAATTTATCACAACATACAGTGTAATTTCAGGTCTGTGATTGTGATGCATCATGTCTTGTCTTTGTAGCCTAGAATTGATTTTGTTTTTGAAAGACTGTTCTGGTTCCAAATGAACTTTACGAGTGCTTTCTCTAGATCTGTGAGATATTCTACTGGTATTTTGATTGATATTGCATTAAATCTGTACAGCAGTTTTGCAAATATGCCCATTTTCACTACGTTGATTCTTCCTATCCAAAAGCAAGTGATATATTTCAATTTTCTGATGTTCTCTTCAATCATCTTTTATATTTCTTTTATATTGTACTGTAGTTTTCACTGTACATATCTTTTACATTTTTGATAGATTGATTCCTAAGTATTTCATTTTTTAGACACTATTGTGTGGGGTGTGCTTTCCCTAATTTCTCTCTCTGTATGACTTTGTTGCTTGTGTACAGAAATGCTGTTGACTTTTGAGTGTTGACTTTGTATCCCACTGTACTACTGAATTTGAAAATGAAACTTAAAGTTTTTTGGTTGAGTATTTCAAATCCTTTCTGTAGAGTATCATGTCATCTGCAAATAATCATAATTTAACTTCTTCCTTTACTATCTTTATTCCTTTTAATTTTTTCTCTAGTCTACCTGCTCTTGCTAATATTTCTACAATTATACTGAATAAAAGTGGTAATAATGGACATTCTTGTCTTGGTGTTAATTTTGTCATTTTGATCATGTAATATGATCTTAGCTATTGGTTTGTCATAGATGGCATTTATAATACTGAGGTAAAGACTATATTCTAATTTCTTGTAGGGTTTTTATTATTAATGGGTGTTGCACTTTATCAAATGCTTTTGCTGCATCTATTGAGATGATTACATGACTTTTGTCCTTGGTTCTGTTAATATGGTGTATTACATTTATTGATCTGCTTCTGTTGAACCATCTGTGCATCCCTGGAATGAATCATAATTGGTCATTATCTATAATCTTCTTTATAAATTGCTGCATTCTGTTTGCCCATATCTTATTGAGGATTTTTTTCATCTATGTTCATTAGGGAGATTGACCTATGTTTTGCTTTTTAGGTTGCATTCTTCTCTGGTTTTAGAATCAGCGTTATATTCGCTGCCAGGAATGATTTTGAACTGCTACTTCCCTTGCAAATTATTTAATGAATTTCAGCATTAGTAGCATTAGTTGTTCACTAAATTTCATGTAGAATTCAGGACTGAATATGTAAGGACCCAGGCTTTTCTTTGTTGGTAAAGTTTCAATCCATTTTCAATTCCTTTGGCTTATATCAGTTTATTTAGAATTTTTGTATCTTGGTTTAATCTTATTAATTTGATTGTGTCTAGGAATCTGTCAATTTCTTCTGTGTTTTCTCTCTATTTAGAATATAGGTTCTCATAATAGGTATTGATGATTTCCTGGATTTCTATGGAATCCATTGTGATTTCCCGCTTTTTCATTCCTGATTACTTGGATTCATGTTTATTCTTTCCGTTTTTTGATGAGGTTGGCTAATATTTTATCAATTTTATGTATTCTTTCAAAGTGCCCATTTTTTTATTCTTTGTATTATTTTCTTAGTCTCTACTAGATTTGTTTCTGCTATCATCCTTATAGTTTCTTCCCTCTTATGAGCTTTGAGTTTCATTTGTTCTTTTTCTAGAAGTTTGACTTTGAAAATTAAGTTGATTATTTGAACTAGTTCTGTTTACCTTATGTATGAATACACTGTTACAAATTTCTCTCATAGGACTGCTTTTCATTACATCCCACAAGTTTTGCTATGTTGTAATATATGTAATATATATACATAAATATATTAAATGTATTAATAACCATATATATATATATTTAATTTCAACTTTAATTTCCTCTATGACCCATTGGTTGTTCAGAATGCTGTTGTTTAATTTCCATGCGTTTATGTATAGTTTGTGATTACCTTTGTCACTGAGTTCCAGTTTCATTGTGATATTGTCAGATACTATGCATGAGATAATTTGAATTCCTCTTCATTTACTTAAACATTTTTTGTCAACTAATATATAGTCTATTTTGGAGAGTGTCTCATGTACAGTTGAAAAGAATGTGTATTCTGATGTTTTGGGGTAGAATATTCTTTAGACATGTACCAAGTCCATTTCTTCATAGGTTTGGCTTATTTTAAATATTTCTTTGTGGATTTTTTGTCTAGTTGATCTATCTGTTTATGAGAGTGGAGTATTAAGGTCACCTACGAAAATTATGTTAGTGTTTTTTCGGTTTTTCATTTCTGTTAATATTTGTTTTATGTAGAAAGGGGAGCCTGTATTTGGTACATAAATATTTTGATTGTTAACTCTTCCTCTTAAAGTTTTCCTGTAACAAGTATGTAGTGATCTTCTTTACCTCTTTTGATAAGTTTTCGCTTAAAATCTCCATTATCTGCAAACAAAATAGCTACCCAAATTTTTTCTAGGTTCCTGTAGTGTGAAGAATTTTTTTCCTTTTTCTTTTAGTCTATGAATTTATTTTTGGTTAAATGTGTTTCTTGAATGCAGTACATTGTTGGGTCTTGCTTTTGATCCATTCTGTTTCTTTTGATTGCTTAGGTGATACCATTTAAGTTGATGGCTATAGCTGATATATATTGGCTTTTCTTTTTCATGTTATTTTGCTCTTGTTTGTTCTCTGTCTTTTTTCTATGTTCAACTGCTTGCTCTGCCAAGATCCTTATTTCCACTGGTATTCACGTGTCTTTGGTCTTCATTACCTCTTTCTAATGTGTTCTTCAGAGAATTTTGTAGAGCTGGTTTAGTGGTCATGAATTTCTTCCATTGTTCTTTTTCATGGAAGTAACATTTCTCCATCAATTTTGATAGTTTTCTGGGTATATCAAACTGAGTTAAAGATTATTTTCCTTTAGGGCTTAAAATACCTCTCCTCAAGCTTTCCTTGATTTGAGGATTTGTGTTAAGGATTCTGCTGTTATTCTAATTATCTTTCCTTCATAAGTGATATCTTTCTTTTCTCTAGCTGTTTTTAATATTTTGTTCTTGTGCAGAATTTCTGCAATCTTGATTATTATATTCCCTGGTGCAGATTTATTTTGGTTATGGCTATTTGGTGTTGTTTATACTTCCTTTATTTGTATGTTCAAAATCTTTAATCATGTTTGGAAATTTTTCTACCATTATTTCTGTGAAGCTGTTTTTTAATGCCTTTTTTACTGTTTCCAGGTTTCTTCTGATTCCAATCAATCTTATGTTGTTCTTCTTTACTTAATCCTGTATCTCAGGGATTGCTCTTTAACAGTGTCTTGCAATTTTTAAGATACCTTTCTTTCCCTTTTCTCTAGTCTCATTCCTGTCTTCTAGGTCTGATGTTCTGTCCTCACCTTCATTCAATCTGCTGTGTTTACTTTGAAGTCTCTAATCTCCTGAATATCTTTTTGGATCTCTGTCATTGATTCCATTTCTTGTCTATGTATTGCTTTCATGGTTTCCATCATTTTCCAGAGCTTCTATATTTGTTTATCTGTTTCTACATAGTGTCTATCATATTTATAGTCATTTCTTTTTTGCACCTTAGAGATTATTTTTCTATGGCTGCTTACATTTGTTTTCTTTCACTTCTACTATCATTTCAGAGAGCTCCATTTGTTGGCTTCTCATTTCCTCTACCGCTTTGTGCTGTGGACTTCTCCTGGGTGGGCTGGGCCTTGGGGATTTAATTTTGCTTCTTTGTCTCGTCATTTTCTATTTAATTTTGTATTCTGTTTAGATTTTTGTAGGTTTCTTATAGATAACCTTATAACTTGTGTTGAGCCTTTCTCAGGAGGCACCTGTTCCTCCAGATGTCTTCTAGAGGTAGATGGTTGTTGCTCTTTATGTCTCTCACAAGAACCTTGGTTTTTATGTCTGTTTCCAATATATTAATTCTGAGGAGGTGCTATCAGTTTGACTTAGGACCCATTCCTTTTATACTGGACTATGGTAAGGGCTATGACTTACAATCACAGCATTGCCATAAAGGGGGCAGGTGGGGGACTGGTTACAGCATGTATGATATACTGGTTAAAGTAGTTCATTCGGCAATAACAATAGACTCAAGTACAGCCTGGCTACTGACAAATTGTGATAGCTATTAGCCTGATATCTATAACCATAGGAGGAAGGTCTACATAAATATAATGCAATCCAACTTACACCAAGAACTTGTATGCAATGATATTCCACTTATTTGAGTGATTTTACCCTCTTCTGGGTGCATTCAGGATAGGGAAGGATAGACATGAATGAGGTTTAATACAGTAAGAGCAATTTAGAGGGCACAGAATCATCATCCAGGTTTTGCGTAATTGTAGGACACAGGAGAGAATGATTGGAAGGAAAAGGCCTAGTAGTTTTGAACTTAACCAGAAAGAGAAGATATGGTGTTTATTTGCATTAAAATATCATAAATTTAAGCAAGATAGTTGATGAAAGAGAGGAAGAGTATCATCAGAATAAAACAAAAGCAAGTTTAGAGATCACCTGTTGGCTCATACTGCTCATGCTATATGGGATAATTCCACCTCTCTGGTTCTACTTGTCCATTGTGTACACCTCGACCAGGGCCCTACTGTCACAGGTATTCCCAGTAGTCTCCAGACGCTGAGTCCCAACAGTGGAAGGAGGCAGGGGCAGATCTCAGACTTCTCTTATCAACTGAGTTGTCTCAGGTCAGTAGAGGAAGGGAAGAGCCTAACTCACACTCCTCTCACCATTTGAACTGTCCCAGGTTGACGGAAGAAGGGAGAAGATGAGCTCACATTCTTCTCAACAGTGGCACCATCCAGAAGCAATGGAGGAAGGGAGGGGCATGAAGTCACACTCCTGTCAACTGCCACGCCATCATGGGGCAATCTGAAATATTTTTCACAACTAGACCAAATTAAGAAGTATGCAGAGATTTACTTTTTGTTAAACTACAGTTGGTAGTAAAACTATACACAAAGTAAAGGAAGAGGGACAGAAAGAGTATGTGGTGGATGGTCATTTTGACTTTGTGGAACAACCAGAAGTCCCATGGCGCCAGACCAGCAATGCTACTGCTCATCACTGCTGTTGCTGGATTTCATACGGTGAGATTCTCTTTCAAATTGCTTTTCTGTGGTTGATTTTCACTTCACCCATCCTATTTGTGTTCAAGTACCTGCAGACCTTAACCTTAGTAAGCTGAGATGTCTTCAAAGCATCTTCTGAGGACTGTAACTTGTAGCTTAAAATGATACTCATCCCATTAAATAAAATTCTAAGTATTGTAATTTGATGTGATTTATCTTCGTTACTTTTCTCTCCTTGGTTATACAAAATACTGACACTTAAAGTAAAAGGGGAAAAGGTTTATTTAGCTTACAGTTTGAAAAATTGTCAGTTCACAATCATCTGGCTGCAATGCAGGTTGTCACATGGCAGAGGGGCAAACGTTCATGGTGTCAGAAGACAGCAAAAGCAGAAATCATGGGAAGGGAGACAAGACTCTTTCTGTCCCTTAATTTACATGCAGACCACTTGCCTTAGGGAGGGTGTAGCACTCACACCCTTAATTCTAGCCATAACTATGCCAAATCAATCAGTGGAGAGATTTCCTAATCGCATACACTTAACCCAACATCACACACTCTAGATTGAACACCTCTGAAAAAAGCCCCATGACTGTATGAGTGCTTGGGGACATCTAGACACAAATCATAAAATCATTATAAGTGGAATTACTTTCTTACCTTCTCTTTGAGACTATTGTTACCATAAAAAATACAAGCTTTTTGAATGCACTGATCTTGTTTCCTGCAATTTTCCTGTATCCATTTACTCATTCTAATAGCTTTTGTGAGAACTGCTAAGGATTTTGCTTTTTCTTAGTGATTATTTTAATTGCATAAATTTATGAGACAGAATGCCCTAATTTAAAAAATGTATGTAGTGTTTAATGACCAAATCAGAATAACATTTTCTGTGTATAAATTCATGTGATCTGGGAATAAAAAAGTTTACCTCTTTTCTAATTTTGTTGGCTTTCTTATTCTTGACTAATTGCTCTGGGTAGAAATTCCATTGCAAAGTGAATGGGGTGGTAAAGTTAGGCATCCTTATTACATGTCTAAAAGTAAGGGAGAAGCTGTTAATTTTCACCATGGAATATAAGGTCAACTGTCAGTTTTTGACAAGCACCCTTCATTATGTTGAAAAAATTTACTTCTATTACTACTTTATTGAGTGTGTTAATCATAAAAGGATATTGTATTTTATCATTGTTTTTCCTTGATTTTTTATCATGTTGTTGATGTAGTTTTTAAGAATTTATACAACTCAGACCTCTTTCTATTACTAAAATAATTATATCATTATAGTCAGATCATAATACATAATCATCTTAATTTTCTATCAATTTGGCTTTTAACATTTTGCTGACTGTTTTGCCTATAATTATAAGAGATGTTGATCAATAGTTTATTTTTTAGGGAAATTTCTATCAGATTTTGATATCATATTAACAGTGGCCTCATCTCTTCCCTAAATGTGTGGTAGGTTTGTCAGTAAATAAAGCTGGTACTATGACTCTTTTGTTGAAAAACTTTTAATTGGCTTAAAATTTTTACTTATAAAATTTGTCAAAATTCCTATGTGTTCCTGAATCAATTTTCTTGTTTGCTCCTAAGAATATGTTCATTTCATTCACTTATATTTTCAATGTACAGTTGTTGTATGCTCTAACAATTTTATTTCTTAATGTCTGTAATAACCCTCACTTTAATTTCTGATAGGAGTAACTTGGAAAATCTCTTGCTTGTGATCAGTCTAACTAAACATTTACTAATTTTGAGATACTAGCGAATAATTAAACTTTAGTTTCATCTACTTTATTTTTTCAACTGCACTTCCTACCAACGTTTTCCTTAGTAGTTTTAAATTTTTTTCTTTGTCCCTAAATTATAGGGTTATGTCAATAATTTGATGTCTTTATTCTTTATTATTCTAAAGGGATATTTATAGATTTGATCTTTATAGTAGATTTAGCTTTAAAACTAAGGAGCATCATATACTGTTTTAAGATGTGTAATGACTACAATACCTAATACAACATAAATGCTATGTAAATACTTATACTGCATTATTTGGGAGATAATAAAACATCTGTGCATGTTCAGTAAAAGAAAATAATGATTGTCATGTATAGAGAAACTGCATATATTTTCATCCTACCCCACACAATCCCATCATTAGTAATATCTTGTATTATTATAGTACATTTATAACACTTGGTAAAACAAGTTGATACATTAATATAAAATAAATCCACAGTTTTTATTATGTTTACCTTGTGCGTTGCACACCTTATGGCTTGTCAGTAATGGGTGACATGTAAGCATAATTATAGTGTCACGGAGTAGTTCTAATGATTGCCAAATTCCTTATTCTCCACTTACTCATCCCTCCTCTGCCCCTGAAGTAGCAATCACTGCTGTCATCATTATCTGTAGGATTTTGCCTCTTGAAGAGTGATACATAGTTGAACTATATAGCTTGTAAGTTTATCAGATAGCCTGTTCTTCATACCTGTATGCACTGCAGCTTATTCTGTGTTTTTGTGCCTTCATAGTTCATTTTTTCTTAACACTTAACAATAATAACCCTTTGACATATTGAAGATCATCTCGGTTCCCAAGAAGACTTAACAATAGTGAATAAAGACACTATAAAGTATTCATCTTCAGAGTTTCTGTGGACATAATTTTCAACTTGTAAATATATATGAAGGATTGCAGTTACTGGATTGTATGGTTAAATTATGTTTACTTTTATAAGAAATTATCAAACTGCCTTCAAAACTGGTCATGATGTCTTGAATTCTTGCCCAAACGGAATGTTAATTACCATTGCTTCACATTTTTACTGGCATTTAGTGCTCCCAGTGTTTGAATTTTAACCTTTCTACTAGTGGTATGGTCTGAATCTGTCCTACAATATTGATGTTGAATTTAATTGCCAGTATAATAGCATTAAGAAGTGAAATCTTTAAGAAGTGATTAAGGCAACAAGGCAGCACACTTATGTGTGAGAACAATGACTTTATAAAAGGGTTAACTAAGCCACATTTTGTCTGTGTGGACCTTTCTGCTTCTTAAAGCTAGGTTTTGTCCTCACTAGTGGATGTAGCAAATATTGTCAACTTTGGAAAAAAGATCAGGCCCTCAATAGACACTGAATCTGCCAATACCTTGATTTTGTGTTTGCAGATCCAAAAACTGTGAGGAATATATATTATTCACAAATTATCCACTCTCAGTTATTTTGGTGTAGCATCAGAAACTAAGAAAAATAGACATGCAGTGAGACCTTACTGTTGTTTTCATTTTTAATTCTCTGATAACACAAAACGGCCACCCCACTATTCTGTTCTTATTTTTCATCTGTACACCTTACTTGATGAGGTGTCTGTTAGGATCTTTGGCCAGTGTTTTAATGGAGCTTTTATTGCCTCATTAATGAGTTTTAAAAGTTATTTCTGTAATTTTGGCTTATAAGTTTTTATCACTATATCTTTTATAAGTAATTCATCCAAATCAATGATTTATCTTTTCACTTAATCATTTCTTTGAACAAAGAAAGGTTTTTTAATGTTAATAACATCTCATTACCAATTTTTCTTACTTGAGTTGTGTTTTTTGGTTATTTAGCTAAAAAATCATCAAAGTTAAAGGCATCAAGATTTTCTTCTAATAACATAGGAGGCTATGTTAGGAAATTAATCCTTCTAAGCCTTTGAAATTGTTTATTTCATATTTAAGTCTATGATCTATTTTGAGTTAAATTTTGAAAGATATAAGGTTAGAAGACATTTGATTTTTCATGTGACTATTTCAGAACTATTGAAAAAATACTTTCTTCATTAAAATATGTTGTTCATCTATCAAAGTCAGTTGAAAACAATCACATGGATCTATTTCTAGGTTCCCTACTCTGTACTCTATATTTCTGTCTATATCTTTTGCCAATGGTACATTTTCTTAATAAGGATAGTTTTATAATAAGTTAGAAATGATATAGAATGAATCCTCAGCAATGTTGAGAATTCTAGGTCCTTTATTTTTCCATATAAATTTTAAATGTAATCTATTTACATATATTAGAAAATAAATTGCTGGGATTTTGATTGAGATTACATTCACATACATAAAATCAACAATAACACCTATATCATATTGAGACTTCTTGCTCAAGTACTTGTATATATATTTAATTCCTTGAATTTGTTCATCAGCGTTTAGTAGTGTTCCTCATGTGAATCTTAAACATATTTTGTGATATTTATAAAGTTATATAAATATATTATTCTAATGTAAGTTGTCCTTAATTGCCAATTCCAACTGTACATTATATCTTTCAAATTTATTATAATCATGTAATATTTTGAGATTTGTTGTTGATTTTTTGTTTCTTTTTACATGGACAATCATGTTCAAAACAGTTTTATTTCTTTCCCTCACAAATTGTATGCATTTTATGTGCTTTTCTTATATCATTATCTAGGACTTCCACTAAGATATGAATTAGAATAGTAACAAGAGACATATTTGCCTTGTTTATGATCATAATGTGAAATTGTTTTTCTTACTATTAAGCATAATTTTACTTGTAAGGTAAGTATACTTTACATCAAGTTGAGGTAGATACCTCCTCTCTATTCCACATTTTCTAAGTTTTTATCAAGAATGTGTTATGATAATTCATAATAATAAAATTTTGGAAGTGGCCTATATATCTATTTGTAAATAGATAAATGTTTAAGTACATGTGGCATTTACACATAATGGATTAGTACTCTCATATAAAGAAGGATAGTTGTGTATCATTTTATGAAAATTGATGCATTTTTAACCCATTTTGTTAAGAAAAATGTAAAACAGACATATAAGTTTAAATATTATATGACACAAGCTTAAATATCCTATGGTTTTTACTATATGAAAAACCCAAGGTATAAATAAATCAAATAGCAAAATAAAAGATAGAACTGAGAGACATAGAGATAGAAGTTTTGCAAATGGTAAAGGGACCAAGAGATGGAGGACATGAGCGAGGGATGTACACATAATTGAGATATGTTATAGACATGTACCAACAAACCGCAATGAATGTAATCATTATGTACTGCAATCATGATATAGCACAAACATGTACTAAAAATAAAAATTTTAAAACGTGCGTGCTGGTTTATGTCACATTTTTCATTTATTGATCTGATCATATTTTCAGCTATAGTCTATTGATGTCATAGATTACATTAATTATGTTCAAATATTAGACCAGCCTTGTTCACATTAAATATATTACAGTTGACCATGATGTATAATTCTATGCATATATTGTAACAATTTGCTTCCTGGAACATACTGTAGAGAATTCATGTAACACTGAAACAATTTTTACCTGGTAGTGTTTGGGAAGATTATTAATTTTTGATTCAATTGTGTCATGCTATATCTTCTTCCTTTTGTGACTTTTGAAAGATAGCGTATTTTAAGAAATAGGTCAACTTGATCTAGATTATGAATGCTATGTGTGGAATAGTTCATGATAATGATATTTAAGTATCCTTTTGTTGTCCATAAAATCAGTAGACCTAGCTACTTTTATTTCTTATGTTTATGAACATTGTATTAAAGGAATGTGATATTATATTTAATTTGCAGATGCCTTGTCACTAATCAGTTTCAGTTTGTTTTGTAAATTTCTATCGTCTCTCTTTTTTCTTAGTTAGCCTGGATAGAAGTTAGTCAATTTTAGTGATCTTTTCAAGGAACAACCTGGCTTTGTTGATTTGGCTTTGTTGAGTTCCTCTTTTCAATTTCATTGATTTTTACTCTAATTTTTATTTCCTTTCCTCTTTTTATTTTAGGTTTAACTTGATCTCTTTTCTAGTTTCCTATTGTCTTGGTTACTTTTCTCTCATTGTTGAGACAAAATACCTAACACCCAGAATTAAGGAAGCTAAGGTTTATTTAGCTTACAGTTTGTGGAGGTATTACTATATACTTGGGTGGCTCCAAGGCAGAGTGACACATGGCAGAGGGCGACAGTTCATGGCGGCAGAACACAGCAAAGCAACAAGAGCACAAGGGGAAGAGTGGCAGTAAACAGCCTCTTTTCTTCCCTTACATTGTATGCAAACTACCTGCTCCCGACATGTGTAGCACTCACACCCATAATCCGTGCATTGGACCATGGATCACTCATAAACTAGAAGCTCACTTGATGACTGCATCAGGATTTGGGGAGACATTCAGAAACAAACTATAACATTTCACTGCTGGCCCCCCAAAGACTCATGTACATCCCTTTATGCAAAAGACATTTAGTCCATCTCTAAGAGTGCCAAAGTCCTCACAGTTCAGCAACTCTGAAAATTCAAAGTCCCAAGTCTCCTCCAAGATGTAAGGCAAACTCTTTAGTTATAGGCTCCCATACAAGTGAAAAGTTACACACTTCCAACATTCAGTGGCACAAAATAAGCGTTTTGATTCCAAAGGTTACAAACAGGACTACAAAGGAATGGGACTAAAGCAAGTCCAAATCCTGTAATTCCACTTCCAACATCTGCAGCAACTTGTGGCACATTGTGAGCTCCAAAGGGCTTGAGTGATTCCACCCCCGTGGCACTTCTGGTGGTTTCAGCTCCCGTGGCTTTTCTCCTAGGCCCACTTTGCTCCTTCCTTGAAGCTTTCCTTAGACAATCCATGTTCCTGGCTTTTCCAAACTTGTGAGGTTTCCACTGAACCTCTCGCTTCACAC
>PVLD010033422.1:0-13685 GCA_004027595.1 Dinomys branickii
AAAAAAAAAAAAAGTCAATGAGGCAGCCATCTCATTAAAGCTTTTCATGTTAAAATTCCGGTGGCCACAGACGTAAGTGGCCACAGACCCTAATTTCTTGGAGTTCCCTAAGTCTTGAAAAGCTACTATTTGTGGAACACATTTGGACAAAATGAGCCATAGGACAGACACATAGTGAACCAAAGAACAGTTTAGGAGAATTAGGCATCTTGAAACATTGCTAACCAATTGGGGTTCAGGGAAGAATAGACAGGGAATAAATGCCTGGCACCTAGTGGAGATGAGAAAAGGTGAAAACTAAACTGTGGAACATTAGTACTGCGCTGTTTCCACTCTGAGCTGAGCCAGGGTTACCAGCCTATGCCAACCTCTGCTTCCTTCCAGAGCCACACAATCTCACGTGAGCATCTGTAACCGTAAGCTTGGTGTCTTCGCCTTACTTTCTCCTCACCCTCCTGGGGTCGTGCTTCTCTCCCGACCACTCGGCAGGCTTCCAATTGTGCTGTCTGTGTCATTCATTGGTTCCAGCTGGAGGCAATCTCTCCCCTCCTTGAAACATTTGTGCTACCAGCACTTCTTGCTCCTCTTCCTGCCTACCTTACCTTTTATTCCCCCGTCTCTTGCTTTCTCTCACCCTTTCAATATCAACTTTCGTTATTGTCTCATTCCACTCCTTTCTATCTGTTCAAGCAGACTTAACTGGACACCCAGGGCCCTACTGTGAGTTCCGGTCTCTGTTCTGTATGAATGCCTCTGAGCTGATCTTCATTCCCAAGCTTTGCCAGTGTTGAACAGTTTCCACTTTCTAGTTGACAGTTCCATATAATGTATCCATCAGCAACAACCCTTAATACATTAAAAAAAATCAGACATTGCCATCCTCACTCCACACCATGCCTCTACCCTGAATTCTCAGATGTGTTGCACAGATCGGCACCCAGCCTCCTGGGTGTCTCTCTTCCCTTGGCAAATCAGATGCTCATATGTCTACCTCTGCCATATCAAACCATGCTTGTAACTTTCAGCAGCCAGAGATAGGTTCCTACTTCAGTGCTCGGTTCCCCGTGGTGGAACAGTTCTAACAAACTTCAGACCAGTGTCACCATCCCCAATCTGCTCTCCTCTGGTGCCCTCTTCATTCTTTTCCTAGGTTAATCTTCCCGCCAGGGGCTCCTCGTACCCATTCATTCTACGTACATTTTCTGCTTCCCTGTGAAGTCTCCATTCACGGATGCCACAGACATAGAGCTACAAACTTAAAGGAACAAAGTGCAATATGAAATGTAGCAAATGGTCAGAATTGCTGATCAACTGACATGAGAGTCCAGAGCAGAAATCATAGACAGCATAATTGAGGGGCTGATATTTCAAATGGACCATAATACATGGGTAGGATTTGGAGCAGGAAACCCTCTGGGGAGAGCAAATAGCAGGATAAAGATGAGGTCAGTGCCCTGTTTCAGAGCATGTTCTAGTTTCCATTTTCTATAGGACAAAGTTCCCGTGTGAGAGCCTGTGTCCCAAGATCCCATAATATAAAAACCCAGTCTACTTCTTTAAAATTGTTTCTCTCTGTCCTTCTACCCTGGCTGTTCAAATTTATAGGCGAATGTTCAGTTAAATATTTGACAGGGGCACTGGAAGTCATTGGGGTAAACATGATATACTTTCTTAAATGTCAATCTTACACAGAGTACTGGGGAAATATTTTTCTGTCAAAAAAAAGACAGAACACAATAAAATGCAGTTTCCCTAAATGTTAAAGATAGAACGTTTTCAAGTCTGTTTCTTTGGCGATGGGCCTGTTTTGAGCTCTCAGGGACATTCAGGGGCTGTTTCTGAAATGTGCCTCCTTGCGCAACCCAAGGTATAATCTTTTGTCCTCTAAGCACCTGTACATTTCTAACAGCTTTGTTGTTAATAGCGCTGTCTCTCTTCTATCCCTCTGTGCGCCCCTTCCACACGCAGCCCTACGTCTGCTTATCCCCACACCATCCCCTCCTTTGCTTGGTGAGTTTGGCTGACTATATTAAGGGTGAAGAACTTGGCAGGGTTGAGAGGAAGAGGCCCAGCCCACACCTATTATCTCTTAGTCAAAACTCATTCTGAGTGTCTGTTTGCCAAGGTTCCGTATTAGGTAAGTATGCTAAATATATTCACGGAACACTACCCAAAGGCACAGAAGGATTTTCTTAAGCTAGTGTGAAAAGTAGCCCTCCTGATATTTGACCTTGTGTGTCAAAAGCCGAAAAGCTAATTAGCTGCCACCATTCCTCTGAAGCCCTGATCTGAAATGACGCTTGTCTTTGAAATGCCTGAAGAATCTACACCATAGTTTTCATTTTTCCATTTCAAAGACAGCTTTTTTAAATTTGTACTTTTGCCAAGAGTAAAATTAAAGTTCACAATGAGGCAATTTCCAGCCATTTTAGTCTGAGAAGCTTGCCACGTCCAGAGGCCTAAGAGGCCTGCGGCTGAGTCATGGCGTTTTGTGACGAGGGTGATGTGGGGTTCAGAATTTAGATGTGATGACCAATTCCATGAGAATGAGGTTAGTTTACCTATCCAGTGCAAAAAAGCACAACAAAATGAGGGAGGAAAACTTTCTTTTTCCTAGGAAGAATGAGTTAGGAAAATAGCTTTCTTTTTCTTTCGGTGGTCCTGGAGACTGAAGCCAGTACCACCCAGTATGCTGAGCACATGCTTTACTATTTAGCTACCCCCACAGCCCTGAAAGTCACGCTTTGACTGAAATTTAATCATAGTGAAATTGTCATGAAGATAGTACAGGAAACGTTCATTCCTTTGGGTTAACTGTTCACATGTTGCTGACCAATTATAAGACTTATTAATACATGTCTTTTAACTTTCTGAGTTTTAGGCTTACCAAGAGTATTGCAAAGATAGAGAATGAATACTACATAAATCAATTTATTTTAATTTATTTTCTTACTTTCTTCTTCCTAAAATTGGTAGACTCTAATTTTGGACACTGGAATACACACCAAATTCTGTTTGTGAATTTCAGGTATAATCTATCCTCTCCTTAGCTCCAACATGGTTAATTTAGAGTGAGTTGCAATTTTCCACAGAGCTTTCCATCCTGATTCTTATCCTCATAAATGAACTAAGTCATATGATATTGCAAGTTTCTTAGTGAGGCAGTTGTTAATAATGTAATAGCTTGTAATATATATTTTTTGTTCTTGAGTAAGATCAGATTATTAATGTCTCTTCATTTAAAAATACTTTTAAATCCCAGATAAAGTTGGTGATGAGATGTTTTAACTCTTATACCTTATATGAAAACTATGCATGTGTCCTGGTGATTTTTAAGATTGATGCTTGGCAGAAAACATAAAAAAAATAGAGTTATATCACCAGTTATTCATTAAACACCTGCTTTTGTACAGAGTTCCATGAAGGAGCATACTTATAGTAGTATTTTCAGAAATATTGCAAATTATGTGAAAGATTTACATATAATCTTTTATAATATATTTATATTATAAATTTTTAAGGAGATAAAATCTTCATAAGCAAAAGATTCTCACAAAAGCATCTAATATGTATATAAAGTAATGGATATGTTAATTAGCTTGATTTAGTCATTTCTCAATTTTACAAATACCAAAACATTAACTTGCATACCACAAATAAATATACTTTTATTTGTCACTTATACATTGATAAAGTGGGGGAAAAAAACAGAAATTTCTTCTGATACAAAGGAAAGAATGTGAAAGAAACTAAGTGTATTTTTTTACTGCATTGTAAGCAGAGAATCACAGAATTGTAGGGCTGGTTAAGAGCTTTTAAAGAACCCTTGTGTTACATGTTACATGTTACATGCCTACTTTGAATAAGTGGAAAGATAATCAATTGTCTGTTCATTTGATTTTACTAATATAATTGTGCCAAAGAGCCAAGGAGGGACTTCTGAACTGACCCTACATTAATTCCCAATTTTGTCTATAAGTATATTTAGCTTGAAAAAAATTTTTTCTAGTAGTTTTGAATTTTGAGCTTTTTTCCTGAAAAAAATTCTCCGGGTATGAATTATCACATCTGTAAATAAATAACCTGGTGCCTCTACTTAACTTTGCTTAGGGCCACTCTACAATGGTGTTCACTATATCCCGCCTTGTAGGTGTTCATTCTTCAAATAAACTGTGACATCTTTGACAACAAGAAGCGAGATTTTTCACATCAATCCACTCTGTTTCCTGACCCAGTGCTTTCTACCTAGGTGTAGTTTGTTTTTTAATATTTACGGGAAGGGAAGGGAGAGAAATATTCTCAGGTGAGTCTCTGAGATATCGTTAAGTTGACAGCAAATACTTTTGTAAGTTTCTTCTTCTGTATAGAACTGATTTATTAGGCTCACTTCAAAGAACCAATCATTTGTTTAGAGAGTTAAGTGTAGTTGCTTTTCCATGATTTTACATCTCTGCGTTAGTCAGCTTTTTGTTACTGTGAAACACATCTGACATGAGTAACTTAAGGGAGGAAAAGCCTGTTTTGGCTCGGGGAAGCAGAGAGTGCAGTCCATGGCCAGCGGGCTTCACAGCAGAAACTCGGTAATGGAAGGCCGCGGGGGATGAAGCGGCTCTGCGCAGGCAGCCAAGAAGCAGACACACAGCAGTAGTGAGAAGAGGAGGGAGGCGCTGGCACAGAAACATCATCTCCCAAGTCTGCCCCCAGTGGCCTGCTGCCTGTAGCCAGGCCCCGCCTGTGAACAACGCACTACACTACAAACTTTACTAGATGACGTGGCAGTTCTCCAGCCACCTTCCGAAAGTCCCCCTCTGAACATCTTGGGGGACATTTGGATACAAACAGTGCCAGACTCCATTCGCAACCAGCCCACTCAAAACCCATATTTCCAACCGTGCATCAATTCTAACTCCACTGTCTGCTGAATGCTCTGTACCTTGGCAGTCCAGTCAACCTCTTCAAGCCTGAATTTTCTCTTCTGTAAAAAAGATATTTTCCCATCTGGTTCATTATGAGAAATATAATAGATTTTAATATTTATGCTGGTTACTTCTTGCAAAGAGTAAGGATGTCGGAAATTATTATCACTAATCCTTAGTTTTCCAATCTATCCAAAAAACATTCATTAAATTATTCAAGAAGTATCACTGAACACACAGTAAGTAGCTGGTGTGTGCATGTATGCAGCACACCGGAACGGAACAGCATGATCATCTGGCGACCACAAGGGCACATGGAGGACGTATTTTCACCCAGGAGTTAGTGAGTCTGTCTTAGTGGAGAAGATGTTGAACAGCCTTGAAATAGGAATAAATGCCAGCTATGCAAAAGAGAACTAAAGAGTATTTCTAGGTACGGAGAAAAAGTGAAGGAATAGAGATGTGAAACAGCATGCCTTGTACGGGGGCACACTGCGGCAGGTTATTTGACAAGGTTTAAAATAGACACAAGAATGTGTAAAAAAGAACCTAGAGAACAAAACGTAAGCCCAAGGGAGAGAGCACTTAAATATATTTTGTAGACACTGACAGATTTTAAAGAAGAAAGCAATATGCATTCATTGTAAAAGGGAATTGCTGTACTGAAAGTTACAGAATCTATGTAAGTGGTGGGAGGTAGGCTTACTGGAAGAAAGGACAAATTAGAAGGTTGTAACACTCATCTCAGTGGAAATAGCACGCTGAATAATATAGTTGAAGGATTCATGGGAGTGAGTTTTAGGATATAAAAATGTAAGATTCAGTGATTACCAGGCTGTGAGGCCGGCCGAGTGAGAAACAGAAACAGATGCATGACCAGATCTCCAGCCATTAACTAATGCTCCAACCCGAGAACAACAAGTCGGCTTGGGGGTGGGGCCAACGATAACTTAATTGGCATTGTGGTCAGACACACCCAGCAAGCAAGTGGGTAAGAGTTTACACAGACAAGAGCTGAAGAGAGACCAAACTTTGAGGCGCATGTAAAATATCACTTACCTTGCAAGATGGAGTATTAAACTAGATGATTTGTATAAAGTGTTTACTGTTTCACGGCAATAGAAATAAAGTAAATGATGTGTTTAGGTACTTCATTCTACCCATAATTACTCTCCCATCCTGGGAAAAATTATGAAACTGATCTCTGCATTTAGATAGAGCCCAAAGTTAGAGCTACAACTTAACCTACCGATCACTCTCTGGGATTTACAGAAAGTTTAATAAGCTAACTGTCAATCTTCTGCTTATTTCTTTTCTAATCACTGAACTATTAAGGAGCTGGCTTAATAGATCAGATTTCTCCAAATCTACCAAACAGTTGTCTGCTGTCACGCCTCTTCTGTGAAAAGCGTGTGAGTAAAAAGGGTCCTCTGCTTTATCCTGCAAAATCCATCCCTACATAACACTTTAGACTCAGAAAATATAACCTTAGATCCACCAAAGTGAGTGGGAAATAATACAACTCAGAGCGTATTACTCAATTTCCCACTAGAATCCAACTCCTGGCAAACTTCAGAAGGATGAAAAAAGGGAGAAGAGAAGAGAAGTAATCATTGTTCTTAATCTCGCCCCCCCATTCCCAAATCTCCCTCCCCAAGACTATGGCAAGTGGCCACCCACTGGCATAGATCAGAGTATCAAATAGCTCTTTAAATAACATTTTGGTAACAGTACATCTAATTTTTCACCTTTTCCTTTGTAAACAATCACAAAATTTTATTTTGCAGCTTATTTCTAATTGAACATTTTGAAAAATAAAGATGGCATCTCCAAGTTTTGACATATACAGGTTAATTTTCTTACTTCTCTTTTGTTTTGTTCAAAATTTAAATTAGATCAGTGGGAGAGCACACATCCATTCTACCATGATATTAGGGAATCAAGCTTATTTGATTGCCATGGACTCGTTATAGAGATTTCCAGGTTGTAGTCTGTTAGAGTAGCTGTAAGTTGGTAATGGATCATGCTTACTCCCAGGAATGTAAAGGAGGCTGACCCTTCAAAGGAGAGGATGATTGAATCAATTTGTAACTGAAACACAACAATCCGCAATATAGTTTTTTTTAATTATCAAACTACCCTTGAAAATAGAGCAGTTTGCAACACTGTTTGCTGGTCTGCTTGTTCATCTACATTAGAAGAAAAGTCTTTCCTGTGCTTGACTGAAATCCCCAAATATATAGTGCTGGTTTTCTAAACATAAACTCTTAATCATAGATCATTAAGATCATAGCTCTCTAATGAATGATTAGACAAACTGGACAAACTACCTGTTAGAAAAACACTTTATGAATTATTGAATCTATGACAAGTATATTTTCAAAATACATCACACTTCAGCTGCCCTAGCGCTTACACAACACCATAGCAAAGGGTCTGTTTTCAATCCTTTAGTTTTCTTAGAAAAAAATGTAATTTTCCTTACAATGAAATAGTAAACACTGCTCCTGGAGAGGAGTCAGTGGCTGTGAAAGGTGCTCTTTCTGCAGCGATATGAAGCAGGGCTAAATGAGGACTGAGGGGGCCATGTCTCTCCTAGACGCCCATTGAGAACAGGTGCATGAGAACAGTGAGTCCCATTACAGCCGAAGGAATGCAACGTGCTAAGCATTTGCTGACTATAAACTAGGGAAACTTTGCAACTCAGTGTGGTGGATTGATACAACATCCAGATGAACCAAATTAGTGCAGTGCTGGTTGTGGAAGGCCCAGCTGAGGACTGTTGCCAACAGCATAAAAAGGAGAACAGGAGGGGAAGAAAGGGTGCAATTGGTTCTCCTGGAGGTGCTGTTGGTTTTCCTGGAGGTGCTGTTGATTCTCCTGGAGGAGCTTGTCATGCTGGTCATTGTAATACGAATTTAACTATTATCACTGGAGGAGCTCAGGACCTTGTTGTCGCTGAGATTGGCTACAGTTCACTTTAGGGGAGCTCTGGTCCTTACTTTGAGCACCACTTCCTGGCTCCAGTGCAGATCCCTCAGCCTGTGAGCACAGATCTCTCATCCCACAGGTGCAGACTTCCTAGCTTCCATCACTGACCGTGGCGCCCTCTCAGCACAGATTCTTGAAACAGGCCTGCATGAGACATTATCATGGGCTCTAGGCCTGCAGTTAGACTTGTGTGGGGCTTTGTCATGGGCTCTAGGTCTTCAGCTGGACTCATGCAAGGCACTGCTATGAGATCCAGACCCTCAGCTGGATTCTTTGTGTCTTTAGTGAGTGGACAGATTTCCTGCACTCTTTTGTATTTGACTCTTCGGGTGACTACTATAAAATCCTATAAATTATGTGTCCTGTTATTAAATTGTTTCCCATGTTAAATGCTGACTACAACACTCAGCAAATGGTTTTATATCTTTATCTGGATTTTTTCAGAAAAAGTCAAATTCCCAGAGTTACAGAAAGCCTTATAGCACTTCACATAGCCGCTTAAACCAAGTGATCCTCTATTTTATTCATTAAATTTTCAATTCCAACTACACTTTTTTCCTATCCTAGGTCACCAGCAAATTGACGACTTGGGATCAGCACAGACTTCTCCACTCCTCTTCTTTTACATTCCGATTCGAATAAAGTCTACAAGAAGCAAACCAAGGGCTGGGGATACAGCTCAGTGGAATAAGCGCCTGCCTAGCGGGTGCAGGGTCCTGAGTTCGATCCCCAGTACCGCAAAAAAAAAAAAAAAGAAGCATACCATACCTCTCCCAGCCTGTAACCAGCATTTTCCTCTGGAGAACGAGGATCTGTGAAATATCCACAGCCCCATCTTGTCCAACATTTAGTGTGTGGTGACAATATCCATTAAAGTCCCAAACCTTTAAGAAAAAACATTAAAATCACCTTTGAGACAGGAAATGAAAATCTTCTTCGATGCCTAATCAACATTGTGAATAGGATCATTTTAAACACTTGGTTTATATTCTAACTAGGGTTGATTCTCTTAGGTTCTATATAATTAAAGAAAACTCTTTCACTATTTTGAAAGTTACCATTATTTTTGTTATACATGTGGCCCTGTGAAAAATATGTGCTATATATTTGGTCTTCTACCTGTTCCCTGAAAAATGCCCTTAAGTGCTCTTGAAGTGTCTGGAGTGATGAGTGCCTAGGTATGCTGAGGAGATGACCAGTTCCTGAGAACCCCTACATGGCTTCAAGATGGCAACTGCTCCCTGGAAATACCAAGGCCATAGAGATTTGGGACTTTCAGCCCCATTCCCCAAACTCTGACAGAGGATTAAAAAGTGAGCTAATCAGCAATGACAAATGGACCTTGCCCATAAAATAAAGTCTTCATGAAAGCAAAATGTCAGCCATCAGCTGAACATGTGGATGTGCCTGGAGGTCAACATGCCCAGAGAAAGCATCGACACTCCACACCCTTGCCACAGGTCTTGCCTTATGCATCTTTTCCATCCACCTTTTCATCTGTGTTCTTTGCATATTCTTTACAATAAATGAGTAAATACAATAAATTTTCCCCTGAGTTCTGTGCACTGCTCTAGCAAATAAATCAAACCCAAGTCAGGGGTTGTAGAAACCTTGATTAGAAGCACACAGCTTACAGGCACAGGGGGACACCCATGCTTGGGACCGGCCTCTGAAGCGGAGGCAGTAGAGTGGGACTTAGCCTTTGACCTGCGGACTTTGATACCAGATCGAGGAAGAGAGTTTCGGAATTGAATTGAGAGGACACACAGCTGGTACCCACTGAAAAGTCCACCAGAGAATTGGTTATACGGAGGAAAATATACCCCTCAAAATTTTGGTGACTACTGTGCACTGTGCTGAGGTGACTTGTTTCTCACATATGCATGTACAGCTCAGGCTCCTTACAGCTCTACCAGTCCATTCCAACTGAGCTGATCCCAAGGTGGTAAATACTTTGCTTCACTTCCTGGAAGAGGTAATATTACATCATGGAAAGCCACTATTTGGAGTCTCTTGGAATCTTGGTTCTTTCTCTGGGTATCTCTAAGTTTCTTTTTCTTCACTTGTGCGATAGGAAAGTTACTCCCCAGGGATACTTAAACAATTAAACATCTGATACAGGGCCTGAAGTATAGTTATCATGTACCAGGATTTCTGCCTTTCATGACTGAGCCCTGCTGATAGTGGCTGCCAGACCTTGTCCTACTGGGGACAAAAAAGTTCTAGTCTTTTGACTCAAGCAATGGTGTGAAGATGGAGGCCTGTGGATGCACTCTAAGAAGAATGTGTTACTGAGTCACTAGCACTTATAACTAAACACTACTATAAAATAGTGTTAAATCATGTGCAGAGAGGAACACTGGGTATCAAAATTAAAATGCATTTGCTGTACTCCTTAAAAACTACCCTTTAACTCATAACAATTCATGCCACAGATATACCTGTGTGTGAGAAGTGACATATTTTTAAGCGTATCTTGCAAAATCTTTTGTTTACAAGAGCCGACATTTTTAATCACCCTAATTGCCCACTAGCATAGGACTGAATGAGATTATGGAATGTTTATGGTGAAGCCGATAACGTAACCATGGAGAACAGTGAATCCAGCCTGGGCTGTAGCCCAGTAACGTAAGCGGCAGAATACATGCTTACCATGGGCAAGACCCTGGGCTCCATCCCCGTGTCAATAAGATAAAGTGAGATGAACCCTCTCCGGGTTCGTAGGGTTTGCCCAAACTTAACCAGCTGTGGGGCCTTGGGCAAGTTACTTTACTGCTTAAGCTTTGGTTTTCTCATCTGTAAGATAAGAATAGTAGCAGTACTGTGCTGTAGGCGTGTGTATATTTGTGTGCGCATGGGTGTGCACATGCATTTGTGTGCGCATGGGTGTGCACACGCAAATGTGTGCATGTGGGTGTGCACATGCATTTGTGTGTGCATGGGTGTGCACATGCATTTGTGTGCACATGGGTGTGCACATGCATTTGTGTGCGCATGGGTGTGCACACGCAAATGTGTGTATGTGGGTGTGCACATGCATTTATGTGTGCATGGGTGTGCACATGTAAATGTGTGTGCATAGGCATGCACACGCAAATGTGTGTACGTGGGTGTGCACATGCATTTGTGTGTGCATGGGTGTGCACATGCATTTGTGTGCGCATGGGTGTGCACACGCAAATGTGTGTGCATAGGCGTGCACATGCATTTGTGTGTGCATGGGTGTGCACATGCTTTTGTGTGTGCATGGGTGTGCACACTCAAATGTGTGTATGTGGGTGTGCACGTGCATTTATGTGTGCATGGGTGTGCACACGCAAATGTATGTGCATGGGTGTGCACATGCATTTGTGTGCACATGGGTGTGCACATGCATTTGTGTGTGCATGGGTATGCACATGCATACTCACGCATGGGACAGAGCCTGGCTGCAGTTAGCAAGCAACAAAAATTACTTACTATTATCAGTTTATGCATTCACATGCACCAGTGTTCAAGGCAGAAAAATGTAAAATGTAGAAGAGCATGTGTAGTAGACTTCCATCAAGAAACAACTAATACCCATAGCCTAGAAGAATGCACAAAAAAATCCCAGCTGGACTCAGGAGACCAGCTGAGAACAGGAATGAGAAAAAGATTTTAACTGTGTATCTCTTATTTTTTCAAAATTTTTATTGTCTGTATATATTATTCAAAGCATTAATTAATTTAAAAAGATATCCTCTAAGATCATGAGAAACGGGTGATAATTTTAAGCCTTTGATTATGTAGGTACTAATTGGGGACCCTAAGTTAGAGGCGAGATTGGAAAGTGTCCTTCATTCCTGATTCTTCAGAGGACATAGACAGAACAGGCCAGCCCCGATTTTTGCGTTCTGCTAGGGCTGCCACATTTCAGAGTTCAGCTGTGCTGCAGATACACTGCCCAAGCACTGATGATAGCACTGAGTTCACGTAGCCCTCCAAGCTGTCCAGGCTTCTGTCAGAACCGAGACGTCATATATTTGCACCCGTAGCACTTTATTGTCCTCTAAAGTGATGTTGACCACCCTCACCTAACATAATTCTCAAAACAAGTTTTGCAAAGATTGGAACATCGAAAGTCCTAATTTAACCTAATTTCTCATATCAGAAACTTAGAAGAGACCTAGAGATATTAGCTGAAGCACATGAAAATTATTCAGGGCTCTTATTCCCCAAAGTAATCCCCACTCGGTACACTGAAAAGATTTCCTGAAGTAAGCTCAGTTGTCTCTTCATGATAAATAATTTATTTAGAAAAAATGTATTCATTTTTCCATAGCAGCTTGTTTTCCTGGGAGCTTTGTTATTAGAGAGTTTAAGTTACTTATCTCTCCGCTCGTCTCATCTCTCTACTTGCAAGACCAAAAAGGCAAAAACAAGCGGCCCTACAGCGATGTCTCCTCACACAGCACTTCAGCTCCTCATCTCTGAACAGCAAAGCATCGCTGCGCTCACACCTTTACAGTTCCATCTGGGCTGCCAGTCAGAAGCCGGGTCTCATTTGCATCAAGGGCCACCGTGCTGATTTCTGCGTCGCCATGGCAACCGGTAAACTGTTTGATTTTCTGCCCAGCGTCTACCATCCAGAAGGAGACTGTAGACCCTGCATCTGAGCTAATTATCTAAGAGAAAGCGAGATTGCAGAGAAATTAAATATGGTACTAAGATCAAACAGTTAATTTCATAAAAATACACAGCCTGTGCATTTCTACTACTGAGATCCCCCAACAGAGAAGTTTTGGTCATCCGTTTCCTTTCTTTTTGTTAAGCTAATAGCGTTTCAATTTCTCGGCCAGAGCTGAGGTAATGAAGTCATGATCTCCTTTATCAGGAAAGATGGAGCCTGCTTTCCCAGCCCACCATTCAGCTTAGTGTCCAGAGGCTGCCTGGAAATCAAGTCCTGCTACGAATAAACACAGATCTTTTGCATTAAGATAAGAAATCGAATTGTACTAGTCAAGGTGGTCTGACACTACTTAGTGTGGAAAGCATTTTATGGTATGTTAGCTTCCATTTAGCATTCAGAAAAGAAACAGCACCAGCCATCCCGGGAAAAAAAATTTGTTTTTATGAATTACTAGAGCTGCTGCTTTTTATGCCGTTGCCTCTTGCTGTCACTGTTTTCAAGGTGCTGTGTACATTTTTACATCTAGACACAATTGTCTATGTCTTACTATGAAACAAAGAACACAGGTTAAATATAAATCCACAGTTATACGTCAAGAGAAAAGCAGCAAAACTAAGAGATTGGACTGTGTATCTGCAGCAGTCTGAAAGTGAGAAACGTCGTAGTGTTAAATACTCTGCTGTGTTCAGCTCCAGGTATTTAAGAAGCCTTTAAGGAATTTATGGGTGAAAACATCCAGCTGACATGACTGAAGAAATGTAAATAATAGAAACAATTATGAACACATAAGCACACGAATGGGAAATTGTCTGAATCAACACCTAAATTTTGAGAAAAGACAGTATTTGTTTTGCTAGTTAGCTATCAGTCCAAAGCACATAAATGTGTTCTATGGTGTATATGTTAAATGTAAATTCTTCACTTTCATGATCAAGTAGGGTGAAGTTTGTCAAATGTGTTCTGAGCATAAGGGAGACCTGGTGCGTGAGCATCACATGGTGCCTGTCTCCTTGATGGGAGGGACCGCGATGGTGAATCACTATTTTTTTTTTTTTTATTTTAGAAACATAAAAGTACAAAAACATATTGACAAACAGACACCCATTATCATAGAAAATAGTACAATC
>PVLD010033423.1:0-13684 GCA_004027595.1 Dinomys branickii
GGATAAACTGTCTGACTAAATTTGCATGTCTGTATATGGGTCCATACATCTACAATTCGAAGATATCAATGGATAAAGCAACAACTACTGTTGAGACCATATCACCTTGTCTATAGATTAGTTGTGATTGTACTATTTTCTATGATAATGGGTGTCTGTTTGTCAATATGTTTTTGTACTTTTATGTTTCTAAAATAAGTTCATTATACATCAATCTAAGGAACATTGCTATTGTCTAGACTCAGATATTAATAACCCAAAGCGTAGGACTTTGATGTGCTAAATATTTTGACCTGAAGTATATTGGAGAGGCTTCAGAAGCAAGAGCTTTCTGATCTTTTCCCATCTTCTTATCTCCCCCTCCTCCCCCTCCCCTGAAGCAAGTCAAAGAAATTATTTTCTTTTCTCCAAGGTAGGTCATAACAACTAGATTTCCTCTTCCCCAAAGTTAAGCCATAAAACCTAGAAAATCACTCTTATCCTTCTCCATTGGAGACCTCCATTCTGTAGGCTTCCTGCCCCTTACCTAGAAGAAAGACAAACTACACAGAGAGCCCACAGGAATCTGAACAGTCAGACCTTCCTGGGTCCCCACCCCGTATCAGTAAATTAAGATCAACTCATATGCTCTGTCCGATCATATTTCCAACTGACTCCCCACTATGTATTGAAACAAAGCATAAAAATACAGTTTTCCTGGGTCTTTCTGAAAGTTCCTGTGTCACATAAAACTATGATCAATTAAATATGTTATATCTTTCTTTTGTTACCTGTCTTTTGTGATACAAGGGTCAGCCATGACCACTAGATCATACCTTTCCAATACTACACTACTTTAATACATTTTAAATAATATAATCCACAAACACAAGATGTCTTTCAATTTACTTAGATCTCCTTTGATTCAATTTATTTAGATGTCCTTTGATTCTTTTGAACAATGTTTTATAGTTATTAGAATATAAATTCTATATTTTGTTAAATTTCTATATTATTGTTAAATTTCTACCTAAATATTTTGTTCTTTTGCTGCTATTCAGAATTGCTTTCCTAATATCACTTTTCATTCCCAAAATATCCCTTCCCAGTGTATTGAAATTCAACTCATTTTGAATAATGATCTTGTATCTCGTAGCCTTGTTGAACTTTTTACATTAGTTTTATTAATTTGTCCTTTTTAATTCCTTAGGATATTCTAAATACAAATCTTCTAATTTGCAAATAGAGATCACTTTGCTTCCATTTTTACAATTTGAATGTCTTTTATTTCCTTCCTCTTTAAATTGGCCTTGTTAATAGATAGTTCAAAACAAGATTGAATAGAAGTGTCAAGAGCAAACATCTTTATTTTACTCCTGATATTAAGGTTGAAAGCATTCAGTCTCTCACCATTACCCATGACATTATCAATGGTGTGCTCTTTGTAGAAGCTCTTCATCAAGTTGACAAAGTCCTTTCTATTCCCACTTGTTACGTGCTTTATCATAAATGAATGTGTTTTTGTACATAAATTTACAACATTAGCTTCATTAACATTTCTATGACAAAGTAAAGAAGAAGCATTTACAAATCAGTAGAAATCAAAGACCTGACAGTGACTTTCAAGCCTCCACTTCACATAGGTGTAGAATATGTTTGGAAAACTTGGTATGTAAATCTACTTTAAAATTTTATAAAATCTAAATTATCTAAATATAGATCAAGTACTGTATTTCTGATGAATATGTAGTGTCTCAATTGAGATGAACTGTAAGAGTGAAAAAAAATACAATAGACCTATAAGATTTAGTAGAAAAAGACATTTTAAATAGTCCATTAATTTTCACTTGATTGCACATCAAAGCAATAACTTTTGATATATTATGTTCAATATTATCAACATTAATCTTCCCTGTGTCTTTTAGTTTCTTTAATGTAGTTACTAGAAAAATTAGTATCACATGCATAGTTCACGTTTGATTTTTACTGGGAAGTGATGATTTAGAGAATAGTATGCTGCCGGGCACAGATGAAAGCTTATCAATAATTAAGAATTATTTCTATGGCAACCACATAGCCAATGTTCAATCACAAAATGCCCATTGAAGGTTCTGGCAAAGTAGCCCCTATGAATAAAGAGAGATAATGTTTCCACCCTCAGCCTAAGTTGAGCCCAGGGTCAGGCTTTAGAGACCCCACAATGAGAGAGACAGTGTAGAGTTCAGAGCAAGGCAAAAAGCATTGCAGAATGGCCACAGGGGGTGACTTCTGTGGATGGAAAATAACAGCATGAAATCCAAGGAAGGACTACAGATGATATAATTATCTACAAAGGACAGAGAGGAGTTAGTTGGCGTGACAGAAGGGGTTATAACTAGAAGCAATACGATAATGCTAAGAAAGGACAAGGTAGGCGTGAGACATTTCAAGTTGAGGAAAAACTGGAAAGGACACAGGGGTGCAGATAGTCTGATCCAGGCTTGACAGAGAAATGAAGACCTGACCTAGAGGTCTTCCCATCTCTAGTTTGAAGAAGCCTTTCCTGGTGGTGAATTAGTTTGCTGTGGGGTTGGGTGTGGTAGGCAAGGAGGATCTGAGAGAACAAACTGGATGATTTCAGTTTGCATCACACTGAAATGGCAATGGTCTCTTCAGGCTTTCTTAAAAGTCATTTTAGTTCTTTTTTATGCTGGAGTTCATGTGTGTCCCCTCTTGAGAAACCTCATGGTGTCCACTGTAGACCCTTGTGGACCTATACAAAAACTCCAGCACACACATGGCACAAAATGTGCCACAAGGCAAATCTGCTAAGTGACATGGAGGGCTTGGGGAGTAGCAGACGCAGTGCACCTGTTTGTTAGTGAGTGTTCCCTTCAAATACTGCATTTTCTTTATGACACAGAAGTAGAAACTCCAAGCCCAGTCAAAAACAGACTCACAGTCACACACAGGCACTAAGCCTGTCCTGCTCAGCAATCTTCCACACACAGTGCAGAGACTTCTCAGGACAACTGCAATTTATATCCACAACCACAAGACCCCTCTTGCCAATAGCTGAGAGAGGAGGCATTAGCTACAGACAAGATAGATAACCAATCAAAAACTATACTACATATCATGATCATGAATTTGCAAACATCACTCTGACAGCCTTTTTGATCATTTCATAGGGTTTCAAAAAGAGATGTCTTTTTAAAATCATTGGAAACTAAATGAACATCTCAATTCTATGAATTAACTGCACTGTATTGGAAAGAAAATGTTCATTATCTTCAGGAGTACATGTAGACAGCCAGGGATATAGCTCAGTGGCACAGTGCCTGCCTGGCAAGCTCAAGGTTATGAATTCGATTCCTGGTACCAAAAGAAGAAAGAAAAAAGAAAAAAGAGTACATGTAGAGTGAAGGCTTCCTATCCTTTTTCCCTTCATTTCATATAATTTTAAAATTAAGAAAAGAAAGTAGTGACACCTCAAATACACATCTTTGCAACTTCCCTTCTTTCTGGTAATTTCTTTGATGTAAAAATTAGGTGTGTTATTGTAAAAAATTAGCACAAATGCAATTATATACCTAATGAAGATTATGGGTTCTATAACCAGTTCCAGTGTTCAAATTCTGGTTCTGCTACATAAGAAGTGTATGGCCTTGGGAAAGTTGTTTTCTTCTATGAGCCTCAGGTTCCTTATAATTAAACTGGATGTTGTATTTCTCCATAGGAAATACTCTTCCCCCTCATTACCTGGAGAAGTCCATGAGCTAAAACGCGCAGTTCTTAGCGCAGTACTTGGCACATGGCATACCCTATTGGCATACTGTCTGTCCTGATGGTCGCTATTACTACTGTCACCGTGATTTCTAACACCCCAGTGGTCAGTCATATAATACCAGATATCTAGTAGGGAAACAGAGTAGTTAAGACACTTAGAAGCAGAAATTTAAAGGAAATTGCTCTCCACAGGAGAAAAACCAAATGGCCTTACCTGCCAGACACGTATCAGAGAGTACATTCCACTCCCTACTTAGCAAAATGACTCTTGAAACTTCGGATCAAATGCCTTGGATGAGTGTCTTCAAAATAGCCATTGCATAACTCAGCTAAGGCTAAACTGGGATAAATTATTAGCATGAGCCTGGAACTATGTTTCATTGTGCAATCAAGAGATTCTGTATGGTTTTACTTTTCATAGGGAAAAAATATCAAAAACTAGAACCAGAAAACATTTGGAATTTTTTTAGTCCACAGCCAGATCTTACAACATCAGTGATTTAAACCAGGCATAGAATATGAATTCAACTAGGCCTCTAATATTTCTGCATTACTTGGTTACAGTGAACAATGCCGTCACTGGCTGTTGTTAAAGCTCCGCAGTGTGTGGAGGCTAAAGGGCTTGCTAGACAATTGGAATCTCCCTTCACAGAATTACTCTGGCCTCCTGAATGCTGGAATAACTTAGTACTACAGTGCTTAAGACTTGTGCACCATAAGTAAAAAACAAAAATATTAAATTTAATAGGCTCAGAGACTAAAATTAAAGCCACATTTCCTGCCAAAGAAACTAACAATGATGTGAAGCAAGCAGAGAGAAATGTACATTACCCTGGTTTAAATTTCCAAGAAAATGATAGCAGAAAAAAGAATTATGCATATAACGCAAATATACCATGAGCTGGGGCCTCCTTCCCAAAAGGCTTGAAGAAGTGCGCCCATTAGGAGCTGATTGTCAAAATGCTTGCAATTCTACCAGCACTGCTGTCCCTGAAAGAAGAGCCTGTATTTGGGTCTTCCGCGCCGCCTGTGCTACAGACTCATTAAGGGATGCAACGCAGCTACAAACAAGCACCTGAAAAGAATGGGATGGAGGCAATACACAAAGATTTGTCCTCACAATCTGAATGCAGGTGTGAGAGACACAAACCAGGTGGCTAAAAGGATTCTTTGTTTGAAGCTGTCAGTAGGAGGACCTGATTAATCTCATGCCCCATCCCTAAACTCCCTTTTAACTATGTCAAGACATCTCCTCACATCAGGAAGTCTACAATGACATGGCTATGTGCTAAGCTCAGTTAATGTGGTCCTAGGTTTAAACACTTCAGGTTGAAAGTGGATAATTGGTGGCAGTGGATTTTAAAAGCTCACACAGGTGTCTTTGAAAAGAGGTCAAAGGTCAAGTGCATCTCTCCTGAGAGTCCTGGCGAGCCCTTCCTAAAGGAGATCAAAATTCTTTTACCCAAACCCCCAGGGTCTTGTAAGAACTGTTATTAATTTAGTTCTGTATGTTCCAAATAAGGGAAAAACGATACCACATGTGTATATTCCCAGCAACCTGGACATATTTGTTCCACAGAGGTAGATGTTAAATAGATATTCACCTGGCACTTCTGGATTGCTAATGAAGTAATCCACTTTATACCAGGGCAGAACTGGAGAGTTCATTCAGGTCAGGGTAATGAACCTTGAAAACAGTCAAAGGCCTGAGGGGAAAAATAGTATAAACATAGTAATGTGTTGTCATACACTGAATAGATTGGTAAAATCAAGGCTGGGGAGTTTTAGCTATAACATCTAAAAACAGATAATAATGTATATATTTGTACTTCAAAAAAGTGTCTTATTAAGCATTTTATCTTTTATTAATATAAATTGTAAGGTTCCATCATTGTAACATGTTTTAGGTTTTTTTAGAAGCAGCCAAACACTCAATCATTCGCAGGTGTACTTCGCCCTGTGCACTGTTTGTTGAAACATTAAAAATGAGGTTCAGCCCCTATGGCAAACAGTATGGTGACTCCTCAAAAAATTAAAACAGAATTACTATATGATCCAATGATGTTATTTCTGCACTCTCATATTCATAGCAGCATTATTTGCAATAACTAAAAGGTGGAAAGCAAGTGTCCATTGACAAATATATAGATAAAATGTGATTTATACAATGGAGCATCACTATGAGTTATAAATATTATCAATCACAGTGTTATAAAGAGAAGGAAATTCTAACATGTGTTATATGCTGTGTGACTTCTGAAAACATTAAGTGAAATAAGCCAGCCAACAAAGGATAATTACTGTATAATTCCATTTATATGAGATACCTAGAGACATAAAAATCTTAAGAGAAAGAAGTATAGTAATGGTATTCAGGAGCTACAAGGCAAAAATGGGGAGTTATTGTTTAATGGGTAGAGTTTCAGCTGGGGAAGATGAAAAGGTTTTGCAGGCGGGTGGTGGTAATGCTGCACAACAATGTGACTGCACTTAATGGCCCTGACTGCACACTTTAAAGTTCTTAAAACAGTGCATTTCACATTGTGTGTATTGTACTACAATACATTGTTTAATTAAAATACTTTGCATATACATCTGTGCTCTAGCACTGGGTCTGCCCTAGGCACACTTGCTTAATTGACTGCACTTAAAGTCTGATGTACTGTTCCTAATGAAAAGAAAATGTGTTCCTTTCAAGATCTCAAAGAATCCAACTGGCTGGAGTAAACAGATACAAACAAGGGTGTAGCTGAAATTTTGAAATTGGTACACAAACTCTTGGACCCACGTTCTCTATACTTATAATTGGGAAAGAATGTTACTAAAACATTTAATGAAAATCCCAGGTTTGTCATGGTAGTTATGCCATAAAATTATTAATCTCACTTTTTTAGAAAAATGGGGGAGGAAAAGATCTTTCAGAAACAGCACTTTAATTTCAATTTAATGCTAAACACACCATCATAGCATGTAGCAAAATAACGTTAATAGCATAAAAAAAAATGACAGTTGATTAAGCGGTGTTAAACTGTACGTGCTAATTGTAGTGAAGACTTGCCAAGGCATGTTAGAAGCTGAGCTTCCAATTTGAACTCAGAATACAAAGGAAATGACTCTCAGATCTGAGTAGCTGTTTTAACATTTACACAAGTCCCAAAAGTTCCAAGTTGAAATCTCAGGAACATAATTCTATTTATTCTACTTAAAGTGTTAACAGAAGACAGTTCAATTAACAGTGTGTAAGATTTTTTTTAGAAGACCTCAAAATCCCTTAACTTTCCAATAATAGTTTAAGTGATTCAGTAGCATTGAAAGTCTGGAAAAGGACTCAATCTCTACCCGAAGCAGCCTGCCCTTGGACAGCTCAGTGAAGTCTTTGGTTAATGGAGAAGGTAAAAGCCCCAGTGTGCTCACTGTTATTTGCATGTTTTCCACTGTGGATAGATCACCACTGCTCACATGATTGCTGAGAATTGCAATATTCTCTGGTAAAACAGCAACTTCCTCAGAGCTCTCAAATCCTAATTTTCTGGCCAATTATCACCACCAGTGAAGTAATAGCAGAAGTAACAGCAACAATAGTAATGGCCAGAGAGATTGGTTAGTCACAGGTAGATTACGTGGTTATGTTTCAGGTCTGCTGTCATTTAATGAGCTTATAGTTGAAACCTTTCTTAAAAAAAGAAAACACACATGCACACACATTTTAGTAAGATGAAGAACAACAGAATTTAAAACTTTGAGTAGAACTAAAGTTTGGAGAGGGCTATTCATTATCCTTAACAGCATAAGTTGTTAATTGAGCTATCTTTGCCTGGTGTTTTTTTTTTTTATTTTAAAGAGAATTTTAAAAACAATACAAAATTAACAACAAGAAAGACAAAAACAGAACAACACAAAAACAATAAAAGTGATACAGGATTTCAAAACAAAATGATAGGGATTAACAACAGTTGTTATATTACATATTGTTCTCTTCAATGAAGTTGCTCACGTTACTGGATGTAAGAATGCAAGATTGATCAAACCATTGAAGAGAATAAAGAGTAATTTTAAAAAACATTCAAAAGTCTACATAGCATTCACTAGATTTTAGACTTCGTGATGTCTGAGGCCTTGTGTCCTGGGTCCACAACCAAATCCTTAGCTCCTGATATCGTACTGGTTCATATTGGTACTCAGGACAAATGTGTATGGAATGAGTGAAGGAATGAGTGAACTGAAAAGTAAAAAGATAGGTGACATTACTGGCAGCCATGAGAGTAAACAGGATTTAGAGAAATTAAATTATGAAACGCTAGTTACATATATGACCCCATTCTAAATGACTTATGTAAGTCATTCATTCCTCAGAACAGTCCCATCAATTAGTCCTCTCATCATCCCTACTGCTTAGTTTAAGGAAAGGAGGCACAGAAAGACATAGCTGAAGTGATCAAAGTGCGAACGAACCAGGCAATGTAGCTTCAACCTACACTCTTCTTGCTCTTACCTGTCATACTGAAATCTTAGGATTGGAGATGTCGCAAGTAGCAGGAACTCTGACTCTCCCTCCTCTAAAGTTAGACCTCGAATTTATAACATTTTCAAGATAGGCCATTTCAAGCAGACTGCTCATTTACAAGCACAATGGTGGAATTATTAGCAGAAAAAAAATAGTAACATCTTTATGTGTCAATCAAAGCAATTTTTTAAAGAATCAATGCTTCAGAACCTCCAAAGCTTAGCAAAAGTAGCCAAAAGAGCCATTATTGCCTTTTTCAAGTCCTTAGAATAGTAACTGACAAAGCATGAAGTGCTATATAATAGGGGTATTACACAAAGCCCTTCTTTAACAGCAATATCTAGTCACATTCTAATACTTTGACTCAGACAATCAAAGGAAGGCCCAATCCACTGTAGGCAAACATGTCACAAAACTATTTCTTATATTGAGGTAAAATATTAATAGGTATTATCTCTGTCCACCATGGCAAATTAGAATAACTTTGGCACGGAAGTCTCCTCTGTAGGACCACATCTCAGGTACTTGGAGGTAGGGCCTGTTCCCTGAAGTGTGCGTGTGAGATTCAGGTTCACTGACACTGCCATGAATTTCAGCTGTCATCACCAGGTCCTCCCTACCTTTTTCTCTCAGCTTCTTCTACCCCAGCTACATTAAGAAATACTTGACAATATAGTGTTATGATTGTTATGGGTAAGACCATTCTTTCTACACCTAATTTGTTGAGAGTTGTTATATTTAAAGGAAATTTAATTTTTCCTATTTCTATTGAGATGATTACGTGGTCTGTGTACTTCATTCCGTTGATGTGATGCTTCACATGTATTTACCAGCATGTATTGAGCTATCCTTGCTTTCCAGAAGTAAATCCTACTCGACCATGGTTATGACTTTTTTAATATTGTGTTGAATTCAATTTGCTAGTATTTTTTATTTTATTTTAAAGAGAAAAGAACAAAAAGAAAGTTACAAACACAAGCACATAAACAAAATAACACAAAAGTAATAAAAACAGTACAGAATTTCAAACAAGGTGATATAAAATTAACAATGGTTGCTATATTACATATTGTTATCTTCAAATTGGTTACTCAGGTAAACAAATACAGGCATGTAAGATTGATCAAACAATTAAACATTAACTGTTCCTTTCAATAAAGCAACAGAAATTAGTAGTACAGTTATCTTAGCTGTCTTGTGTATATGTATATTTTTTTCCTTTCCTCCTTTCTTTCGTTCCTCTTTTCTCTCATCCCAGCTGTTCTTTCCTTTTGAGCAGTTTTTTTCCTTTTCACAATATCTATTGTGCCTTTCAGAATTTGTATAATGGAATATTACTTGGCTACAAAGAAAGATAAACTCTAGGCTTTCATAGGTAAATGGATGCAACTAGAGACCATACTCATAAGTGAAATAAATCATATACACATGTAAACATTGTATTGTCTCCCTAGTGTAAGAATCTGAAAGAGTAAATGAAACTTGCTAGTATTTTAATTGAGGCTTTTACATCTGTGTGCACCAAGGATATTAGCCTGTCATGATTTTTTCTTTCTTTTTCTTCCTTCCTTTCTTTCTTTCTTTCTTTCTTTCTTTCTTTCTTTCTTTCTTTCCTTCTTTACTTTCTTCCTACCTTCCTTCCTTCCTTCCTTCTTTCCTTCTTTCCTTTCCTTTTTTTGTAGTGTTCTTTTCCAATTTTGGGTAATGATGGCTTCACAAAATAATACTGAAAGTATTCCCTACTCATTACTAGTTTTGAAAGATTTTGAGAAGTACTGGCAAATTTCCACCAGTTTAAACACCCTGTATTGGATATGATCCAGTCACTATGCCTCCTAAACGACAGCATCAGAACCAGGTGAGTTATTACAGCTGTCTTCTAACTACGGCAGCTTTTGGAGGGATTGTTATATCTCATACCTGGGAACTATTTCTACTGATGTGGCCTTCATTTTGCTAACCACTTCTTATATTTGCATCATATTGTTGGAGGTTTCCTAAAACCCCAGTCCGTTACCATGTGCCTTCAACCTGCGCTTAGAAATGCATATATTGACACCAACCATTTCATTTTACACTTATTGAATTAAATCTTATCTATTAATTTGAGTCTGAAATTTTTTTAATTTTTAAAAACTTTGTTAGTACATACTTGCAGTACATAATGATTACATTCATCATGAGGAATTGGCACATGTACCAAACATGTCTTAATTCTTTTTAACATTCTCCTCCCCTCCCTCTATCTCTTGGTCTTCTTCCCATTTGCAATTCTGAGATTATGTTGTGTTTTAAATCTGTTGTTAGGTACAGGTTTTATAAAAAAGAAAATGAAAGGAGGCTTCAGGGTCCCTGTTTGCACAGAACCCTTCTGAGACCCTGGGAGGGGCCCTAGGAAAAGGTCCACATGGTCATAACTTTCTGGAGAATTAGTGGAAGATATTTTAACTATAACCAGTACCTGACCTTTTGACTCTAGCTTATCCTCTAAAACATGTGGTTTAGGGCATCTAGTGTAGTACCACGTGGGAATGGAACAAAAATAAGATGTGAAGTGTATTTATGCAAAAGTTAATATGTGGAAAATCTTCCCAAATTTCATAGCTTATATATCAAAGAATGTATACTAGTTCCCCTAAAGTTGACAGAAATTCAAAAAATGTATCTCAAAATAAATGTCATACGGGAGCCATACTGGAGGTAAGTTATCTTGATATGCTCTATCTAGAATGATAGAAAACTATTCTTATATAAAGAGTAGGCAGTCAAAACAACGAAGGGGGAAAGGGCGCTATGAAGATGCATCCCAAAAAGTACAAAGAAAATTGCTGTTACTTTCCTAGACATGATACTGCTTGGGTCAGCTTTTTAGATTTGCAGTTCATTGTATTTTTTCTTTTTCTGGATAAATAGATTACAGAACCGATTAGTG
This sequence comes from Dinomys branickii, assembly GCA_004027595.1. NCBI lineage: Eukaryota > Metazoa > Chordata > Mammalia > Rodentia > Dinomyidae > Dinomys > Dinomys branickii. The sequence continues at coordinate 11,184 of PVLD010033423.1, forward strand.
AACACTAGATATCAAGTCTTGGCAAAAATTCTCTTCACAGGTAAATAAGTGTGTGTCTTGCTAACAGTCTGAAAAGAATGGAGTATTTACAGTCAGTTGTGCTGAAATAGCTTCATTTGTATTTCCCATAGAAGTTTCAGCTTTGAACATTATAGTAAAAGTGAAAGGTATAATGATTTTAGCAGATGGTACTAATGTGACCATATCTCCTATAGTTTACATGTGAAAAACATGGTACCCGAGGGGTATGTGGGGAGGTAGATGGCACAGAGTAGTTAGTCTTCCACTGGTGAAGGGGTTGAACAACTCAACTTCAGGTCAGCGTGCCAAGAGTCCCGGAGTGAGCCTTAGGCTGTTCCAGCAAAGCCCAGAGAGGGACATATCCGGTCAAAGGCAGGAATGAGTCTAGGTTAGATGGTACCTGAAGTTTGTATAATTTGGAGGCTAAGAGGAAAGCTCTTGTGGGGGAAAGGGTGCAAAGTTTTGGTTTCAAAATAAGGTTACGATGTTTATTTAAAATGAAAAGAAATCAAATTTGAAGAACTAAAGCCGACACTCATATCTTTTGATTAATTTATTACTGGACATACCTTTGTAATGGCTTCACTTTACCCTTTTGTCTTCATCTTCTTTGAGAGCAGAATTATGTTTTCTCTGAATAAAATCATCTTAAAGATTGACTGATTAATTGATTGGAAAACTTATGCTTCACAAGCACCTGCCTGGCAAGCATAAGGTCCTAAGTTCAATTCCCAGTACCAAAAATGTACCAGTTATGCCTCACCAAACTGGCATAATTGGGATAGATTACTCTAAGCATAAATCCAAATTACAGGAAACTTAAACAGTATGAATTCCAAATATTCTTCAAAATACTTTATTGGCTATAGTGGAGCTAAAATATAGATGCATAATTTATATGCAAAATTAAAATTTGTAATTGGACTATATCACAGATCATGTCATAAATATAAAAATTCTTTAACACAAAAACTTAATAATAAATCCAGAAACTGCATTTGCTGAGACATTTACTTGGATAAAGAATGAAAGTTTGAATTAAGATGTTTGTGAATGATTGCTTTAATATCATATTTTGTGGTGGAAATATTACCAACTTTAAAATTTATGATTTTTGATTACTAGTTTGATACATATCTAGATAGGTTTCTTACATTTCCTACAGATTATATAATTTATTTAATGTGCACTTGCAAGAATATAGGATTTAATAGAAAGCTGTTTAGTAGATATAATGAATTGATTTATTATAGTACTGGTTTCATATAGCAACATAAAAGAAATTCGCAAGTTAGATTTTTATCCATAGTAATATACAAATTAACAGCCACACGTAAACACAGAATTTCAAATAATTATAACTGTGGACAGCATTAAAAAGTAGCCAAAATCTGTAACCTAACTGAATTATTTGGGGAGCAGTCAATTTATTAGAAAATTATAGAGAATTTCTCTGCCAACCTTTCTCTAAGCACAAAATTCATATATTTGTACTCTGTACAAAAAGAAACTGGTGCCCTTGTCTTGGTTACTTTTCTCTAGTTGCTGAGACAAAATACCTGACACCCAAAATTATGGAAGGAAAAGTTTTTTTAGCTTACGTTTGTGGAGGTTTCAGTGCATACTCAGCTGGCTCCCAGGCAGAGTGGCGCATGGCAGAGGGCAACAGTTCATGGCAATGGAAAACAGCAAAAGCACAGAGGAAGGAGAAGCAGAGGAGAGCAGGCCTCTTTCCCTCCCTTATATTGTATGCAGGCTGCCCACCCTAGGGTGGGTGTAGCACTCATGCCCATTACCCCAGCATTGGACCACGGATCAATCAAAAACTCTAGAAGCCCACGCCATGACTGCATGAGGCTTTGGGGACATCTAGACACAAACCATAACACCTGAAAAAAGCAACAAAGTTTTTTCACCACCACCCATCTGTTCTTTATTCTAAAATTAATCAGAAGATAAGGCCAATCAGGAACCCTGATAGAGGGGTGCCACAGTAAGGGGTGCCCATCTTACTTCCCAGGGTCTATCTGCCCTGACTTTGACCTGGCTGTCTCTGATGACGAATACACTCTTTGGGTTTCAATTTTTACACACTGGAATTGTTCATTGTTCTTATTCTATGAATTATTCACATCTCTAATTTGGATCAGAGCCTCATACACAGCTGCCTAACGATTCCAACATGAGCCCACGCCTGAGTCCCACTTAGAGGAATAAAGGAAGATCCCGGCAGAGCAGCAGTAATACCCACTTCACACCGTGGTACCTTTTTAGAAATGGCAACTGTGAAGGTTTATCAAAGAACCCCAACTCCCTCAGGAGTTTGGAACCCAGACCTACAAGAGCTGGTTTGACAGAGACTGCAGAGAGCCCTCACCCTCACCAAAAGAGGGCAGACAGCCAGGTTCAGCTAACCAGGAAGGCTGTGACAAGCTGTTGTCAACTACTGTCACATATTTTAAATTTTTCAAGAGAAGCCA
>PVLD010033424.1:0-13681 GCA_004027595.1 Dinomys branickii
TTTCCCACGTCTCGCCCCGGCAGCCTGGTCCGCCCTACCACATCTCCCCCGGCATCTCAGAGAAATACGCCCAGTTTAAACTTCCCAGCCGAGGTTCCGGCATTCACGCTCACCAAGTCTGTCTCGAGCTGGTGGTGTTTATTAAGGAGGTTCGCTCCCTTGCTGCTCACCCGGTCGCCATCTTCCCCGGATCTCCTAATCTTAGTGTTTAAAATAAAGATTTATGGTCTCTCACTATGCTTTAGGTGGCTGACAGCTCTCCCCCTGGATGTTCACACTGTCTCACATTGTGCCACCTGACTGGAACATTGATTCCTACCAGTGGTCCCTGATAGAGCTCACTTGGGCATGCCTGAGTGGTTGGTCTGGACTGGTATCCTTAAGGAGGACAAAAGTGTTCCAGAAAGGGAAGACCCCAAAACCCACATCAGCATATTAATCACTTGCTGGCATATGACTTGCTGAGGCCCATGGGCCAACACAAACTCCATGGCCAAGCCCAAAGTCAGTGTGAGAGCTGATCACACAGATATTGAGAGATGTGACTTACGTGGTGACTGTAGCATAACAACTTATCAGTCCCTTCTCTGCCACACTGATGCTCAACTTTCCACATGCAACACATACTCTTGTCCCTGTAATGACTCTACAAATTCGTCAGTCCTCAGCTTTAAGCCTGAAGTCCATGAACTGGTTATCCACATCAAACCCCGATGTGCTTTGGACTGTGGATACTTCTCTGCAGGATCTGGAGATGGGTGAATGAAAAGAAATGCTCTCTGCCCCCTACTCATCAGCCCACGATGGTGGGATGAGAACAGGATAACTGGGGGAGACAGCCCTATGGGAAAGGAGAAGCACAAAGAACTTGCCGATCCACAGCAATTCTGAAGTACAGATGGTCATGCACATTGGCAGGGGACTGGTGCTGACCACAGGGAACCTTTATCTAGGTCCACTTTGTCTTTAGAAGGTACTCTCTTAAGTCACAGCATCTCTTGTTTCTTGATTCCATCCTCTGGGAATTTTCATTCTGAAACATCTGCTCTTTCTGAAAAACTAGGTCACAAGGAGCTTTCTTAACTTCTGCCTGTGTGCAGAGGTTGAAATCCTTGCAGCCATCTTTATTTTTGACAGATTTCTTCCTCTTTTGGGTCCAAACCCATACAACTCCTTTACAAACCTCAGGGATATTCTACCACAATAAAACCACACTTGTGATTCCTTCTGAGAGAATCACAGGCCACACAAGATATACCATACAGGTTTAAATTTTTTAAAAATATAGTAAAAGGTACATTGCTACTAGTTCACATTAAAATTGTCCCTTTATTTCAAATACACTTTTCCCTTTATTCTAGCCACTTTCTGAAGCAGTTCTGGAAGTCCTCTTTCTTGAGTATCTTTACGAGATATGATAAAAAACATGGTGACTGCTGTTGCTGCATGCCAGTGGAATGGCAAGCTCATAAAAAACGTGGTGCTGTGTCCTTATGCACTTTTTTTCACTAGATTTGGCACTGTGCAACTTTTGACTCTTCTCCAAAGTCAAATTGACCATAAAAGGGAAATCTTTTGAATCACTTGAGAGTATTGAGGCAGCCAGGACAATGAAACTAAAAGGCACTCAGGAAAGAGAACTCCAGAGGTGCAGCAGAAAGCAGCAAGGCCCGTGGGATGAGTGTGTTCAAAGCCAGGGAGAGAGTTTTGAAGGAGTTAGTGGCACTGACTCATTTACTGTGTTCTAAAATTTGAACACTCAATGTATTTTTCAGTCACACTTTGTGTTAGCAGCAGTGAAAAGTCTCAAGGTGATATTTTCTGGCTCAGGAAATGTGCTGAGCTGGAGTGTTCACAAAGAATCTTGTGACCATATCTTTCCTCTTCTCTTCCTCTGAGGCCTTTTCTTACTTTGAGAGTCTTTTGTCAGCTAGAGAGCCTGGAAATGGAACAGTTTGATTTTCTAACCCTGTAAGCCTGGATTGGAAACTCTCCTCGCATAGTGAAGAGTTCTTTCTTTAGCTCATCTTCATCTCCCTAAATTTAATCATATGGCACTAACAGAAGCCAAATGGCACTTTCAGTATTCTGCCTAGAAGCCTCATCTGCATACTTAGGTTAGTTTGGTACAGTTCCTATTTTCTAAGGGTTTCACCACTTGTTTCATTATGACCAAATCTGGGTCATCATCTTTTAAGCCCCAGGTATCTGTTTTATCTCTGAGTTCCAGACTCCCCTACCAAGCACCCCAAGCCCCTGGTAGCCTCTCCTGCTCTGTGTTGCCAAAGCCACATTGCCAAGGTGTAGGGTTTTGTTATAGGGTTTCTGCCCTATTTCCAGACCAATTTCTGGTTTAGTCCTCTACTGTCACAAAACAAATCGTCTGAGAATGGGATCATGTTTGTAACTCTGCCAAGTTCTCTACGCATTTGAGAAATCATCTCTCCCCTAAAGTGCTCTGTTTCACATGGATGGTGGGCCAGAGAGTGAATACCAAACTCTTAACATTGTTCACTGATGTTTGGAAGTGGGACACTTGAAAGTGCAGATAGAAGCTTCCAGAGTCTTTTGTGTGTAGCAAAAGTTTTGCTGCCTCATACCTTAGGTAAAACAGCATTGTATTTTAACGTGTGTGCCTCATTAGAGAACTGCTTGAAAATGCACTTACTGGGACCTTTGCAAGGTGAGTTGGTTCTTTTTTGCTCCTGTGAGTAGATTTCAGCAGCAATTACCAAGCAGGGATTTGGAAGCTCTTGTTTCCCTGTGTCATCTGACACCATATTGTGTGAAATTAGGCAGGTGCCTCGTGGCTGTTCAGGGTGTTCTTGTTTGTGATGTGGTGAGGTTATGCCATCTGGTCTGTGTCATCTCTCTGACCCTGAACAGTCCACAACAGAATGATTGGAGTCTTTAAACAAATATTGTCCATCTGGACATCGGACTTACCATCAAAGAAGACAGAGTGTAGTCTTTAGGAAAACTCCCAAGACAACTTCCATAAACCATCTTGAGTTATTTTAGATAATGTACCATGAAAAACCTAGGCTTTTATTTACTAATAGCTTGATCCTGAGATAAACTAGTTGGGATGTGTCACTTCTTTAAAATATGTTGCTCATCCCTCAGCGATGAAAGAGATGCAGTTAATTAATCCAGCTTCAATAATAGCATGAAGCTGTGCGTGTTAGGTTCGCTGGATGGGTGATGCTGAGCAAGATGTTTGCCTAATAAACTCGGTACATGAGACAATGAGATTGTCTCACATGAGACAATCTGAGTCTCAGCCTGAATTTGCCTCTACTTAATAATTTCACTTTTACTCTCTGAGAGTTGTGTTTCGGGAAGCTGGTAATCGTGCATGAGATGTTCTGCAGTGATTAACTGAACATTTCTCCAAAGAGAGGAAAGCAGGAGGCATCTTTCCTGATGCAAAGGAAATTCAACTCTCCAAACTGATGGTGTAATACATATTTAAAGTGAATTATTTGCCAGGTGATACTGGATAGGAGACTCAACGTCAAAAATGGAAGGGCTCAAAGTGCCTCTAAGAGCTTACTAACTCCAATATCAGTTTAGGAAGTAGCACAACTACCTTCTCTTTTGAGATGGACTACTGGGAAAAATGGGTAATCTTGTTCAAATATCTCAGTTACTTTGGGCTTTATCTTTATAGGCTACTGCAACATAAAAGAGCTAATAAATATGGAAACATTGTGTAAATTAAAGGCTGACTTGAAAGTTGAGAGCTCACATATATTCATAATTTTTTAATTGAAGACAACTTCAATGGCAACTAGAAAAAATGGTAGTTATCTTTTTCACTCCACGCATACTAAGTTATTTTGTAAAATTGGTAGATATTAGTATTGTTTATTTTGTCTTAATATATTATATCTAGTACAAAATGTTATATATATCCCATTATATTATATTAGTAAAATATGCACATATTATTTTAATTCAAGATTAGTTTAATATATTAAAAACTGAATAAAGAAAACATTCCAATAAAAATATAACATTAATGTGATATACAATTTCTTAATAAAATATTTGATATAATATTTGCTACATTACATACAGTTATCTTCAACCAAGTTGCTCAGTCTACCACACATAAGAATGTAAGATTGATCAAGTAATCAAAGACAGTAACAAGTAAAAAACAAAACAAAACCAATGTTGGAAATGATTTTGTTTTGAGGTCATGTATCATTGTTGTTGTTTTTGTGTTGTTCTGGTTTTGTGTTCATTGTCATTTTGTCAGTTTTTAAATTTTTAAAATAAAAATGATATAATAATTACACATTGCTATCTAATATAACTACATACATAGTTACTCTATTCTATAGTAGAAAATATAGTATGTTATATATAATATTATAAATATTTTAGTTATTATGGATTTGTAGAAGTTACTTAGATTGTTTTTCTCTACAGTATACACATAATTTTTAAAACATTCTACATTGTAAATATTTTGCCATTTAATGATTAATTCTTGTTAATTTAATTTTCAACATCAATGCATTAATTACTGATAAAATTGACAATTATTTCCATTCATTGTTTATATGTATTTAATATTTTAAAATAATAAATGATGCCATGTTTTTATTTGTTCATTTATTTATTGTGTTTTTTGAAACAGGGTCTCGCTATGCAGTTCAGGCTGGCCTTGAGCTCACTTTGTAACCCAGTCTGGTCTTGAACTTGCAACGATCCTCCTGCCTCAGTCTCCCGAGTTCTGGGATTACAGGCCTGTGCCACCATGCCTGGCTACCATGTTAACACTTTTTGTACAAAAATTACTATCTATGTCATCAATTATTTTGGTGAAATAGGTTCATAGAAGTTTCTAGAATTACTGAGCCAAAGTTATGAACTTGATATAAGTTGATAAGTTATTTTAAGGACAATTTGTAGCTTGTAAAATTTGTACCTTTTCAGATAAAATGAGAGAACTCTTTTCACATACCTGCTCTCCAGCATAGACAAAGATGTTTGCACAAATATTTCTAATTTGTGAGGCAAGCACAGCCGTGAGTGCTTTTAGTATCCTGATAGTATTGCATGCTCCAAAGCAATAGCCACGTTCCCACCATAATTTAGATTTAAATGAACTGAAGTTAAATAAAATTTAAGTTCAGTTTCTCGTCTGCACTGGCCAGGTTTCAAGTGCTCAGTGGCAATGTCTGGAGGCCACAGGGCTGAGCCATGCAGACGTGCCTGTTGGTAGAGCCTGTACTTAGGTTTTATATATTAATTAGCTAGTTATGATTATCCACTTTCCATTGCACATGATAGACACAGACACAGACACACATCTCAATCTTGCTCAGATACTGAAGACAAAGGTAACTCATTAGCTTATTGCATGAGTAGTCAGGGTGGGTATAGTTCTAAGGTATATGTAAGCACATAATTTTGCATAATCATTCTCTCTCTCTCTCTCTCTCTCTCTCTCTCTCTCTCTCTCTGTCTTTCTCTCCCAGTAAGCTTTCCTCCTTAGATGTTGTCATTTTCTTCCATGTTCTTTATTTAGTGGCAAAGACGGCAGCATGTAGTTTACCTCATCTTCACAGCTAGTTCTCTCATTAAGAGTTTGGCTGGCTTCTTTCAATCCATAAATCAGTTATAGAAGAATTCTCAAACATTTATTGTACAAATTGTGTAGAGCACTCAGGTTTCACATCTGAGCGTAGTCATGCTCTGTGTACTCGCGCTTGCTTTATAAATCATGTAAGTCACACCAGTGTTTTTGTTTGCTTTCTTACATTTTTTGCACAAAACTTGTCATGTTTATTTCTAGGTATTTCATATTTCTACTCTTATTCTCATGGTCATTTTTATTTTTTATTCTCTAAAAGTGTGTTGCAAATTTCTAAGGAAATCATTGAATTTTCTGTGTCTGTATTGCATGTAGTTAGTTTTCTTAATTGAGTTAATATGCTTAACAGATTTTTAAGTCAATTCTCTTGGGCCATATGAGGTATAATTAAAATACAATTTTTGAATTGTATCTAACTTTGTTTATCTAATATTTTGTATAACCAAGTGTAATGTTTGCATTACACATGAACTTTTCCCCTATTTACTTCAAATAGTTCCAATTTCATTTGTTCTTATCTTTCTCATTCTGGGCCATTTAAAATTTTCTCATTTAAAATTTATTAATACCCTCAAGGGATTTTTTTACTTTGAAATACATTGAAGGTGTTTCATACACATTTTAAATATATTCTTAAAATCTCTACTCAGTCATCTATGAAATGATTTAAAAGTGGCTTGGGTGCTTGGGAAATAGTTTTTTAAGAACTGTTTTTGATTATCATGAAGCTTTCTTTAGGAGGGAAAACCCCCTACTAAAATGATGAAGTGAATGCCTGATTCATGGGAAATGAGAGTGTCCGTTATCTGATCACAGGGCAAATAGCTCTGAAAGTCTTGGTGCCATTTTTTTTTAGTTTGTTACTGTTAGATTTTCACCTTTTCCTTCTTATTGGTTGAGTCAACAGGAAGTGGGTAGGACTGGTAAATTTACTCAGCTGCATCCTACAGGGCCCCATGACCATGATCACAGTGTGGCCCTTTCTGTCTCCTGGCCTCCTGTTGGGAGAGGGTTTCTCAGGCTCCGAGATACCAAGAAGAGACCCGTGGAGGGGCCTCAGCCCTTGCAAATACCTGTCTCTTCTCTATGTTATACTATGGTGGCCTCCATATTATTGTTTTTGAGAACAGGCCATGCAGAGTCCAGGTCTCCCTTGCTCTCCATTGGTGGTGGGGCTATCCCAAACCTGGCACCTTGGACAGATGGTTGGGACCCTGGGACACATGTCCACAGTCAGAGCCAGAACCTCCCATCGCTGAGGACTGGAAATCTTGGGGTTGAACTTTAAGAGAGTGATTGATCCCTTGTTTTCCCCCACACTTGTCTACTATTAGTTGTTTAGAAGAACTGGGTACAAGGAGCATCTGTACTGCTAAACCCACCTGCATATTTACTGCGGTAATGTTGATGTCACACATTCCCTTCCAGAGAATCCCATGCCCCCTGTGTCACAATGCTCCTAGACTTAGATGACTTAACAAAACTCCAAATTCACTGTTTTCTTTTAGGAACCAACACTTGAAATTCACAGGCTATGTGGCTTCTTCTGAAATATAACTCAGAATTATGTTGGTAGGTGGATGCCAAAGACCTTGGATAGACACTGAACCAGCACTAGGCAAAGTACTTTTACACAGACTTAAGTGGCATAAAGTGTTTAATTTAATCACAAGTGATTCATCATAATTTTTATGCACTGACTTCTTAGCCAAGCTTGGTGGTGCACACCTGTAAACCTAGCATTCTGGGAAGCTGAGGCAGAAGGATCCCAAGTTTGAGCCCAACCTGGGCAACTTAGGAACATAGAAAGGTCCCCCTGCAAAATAAAAATTAAAAAAACCTGGGTATGTAGCTCAGTGCTAAGGTCATGGGTTACAGCCTCAGTGTTTCAAAACAATAAAATTGAGATTAAAAATATTAAGTATTTGGGAATTAATTTTTTCTTAAATTCTTGAAAGAATTCCATAGTTTATCCTTATCAGTAATCTACTCACCCTTCCCACTATTTTGACAACCTGAAATATTCAGAAAATTGCCCACATGACATCATTGTACAAGTAAATAGCACCCAAACCTTATGTGACAGACTTTCAGATTTCACCCCACACTGCGTCTACCAGCATACCAGCTTTCGGACTTGCAAGTTGCTTATTTGCATACATCATGGGTCTGCTCTTTCATTTCCATTGTTTGAAAAGACTGGTCCTTAACAACTTGCTATCCCTTTTGCTATTTTCTATATTTCAAATAGCTTTCTTTGCATTTAGTTCTGTGTGTGTGTGTGTGTGTATGTGTGTGTGCATGTGCACGTGTTCACGTGTGTATGTGTGTATTGCTTGGTGTTATCTTTCATTTTTCAAATTTCTTGAAAACAGCATCTGGCTTATCTCTGTTTGTTATTCTATGATCAGTGTGATGTTGAGGAGCAGGTGCCAGCCATGCTCCCCAGGCTGGCAGGCCTCCATGAGTGAATAGTCTTGACTATGGCCAGCTCTGTCTTGTACATGTGACCCTAAATTCAGATCACTGTGCTCCATTGCTGTCCCCTTGAAGACTTTCCCTGATTTTATTTTGTTCTGGTCTTAATCCCATCCCTCCTCTCTCAGACAAAAACCTGACACCTGCATATTAAAGGAAGAAAAGCTTGTTTTCTTGTTCAGTCCAAGAATACATTTCTCAGCACCTACACATGATAGAATCTATTTTAAAGAAAAATATTGCCCCTTATTAAGTGTGCTCATGTTTCAATCTGTAGTCAGCTGACTCCAACCCAGGACAGCATGGCAGTGGGGCCTGGCGGAGGAGAGCTGCTCACAGCATGGTGAACAGGAGGTAGAGATAAAAGGGAGGAGTAGGAGGGGAGATAAGCTATTCCAGGCCACAACTCCCGCCTCTTCCAGTCAGACCCCAGCTCTTCCAGTGGACCCTACTTCCTAATATCAAGTCAGCCGCAGCACCCCATAATCCAATCACCTTCCCAAAGCCTCATCTATGAGCACATGAGGTTCTCGGGGGCATCTTGATATAAGCCATAACAGCTCTCTTGAATTTGAATCTTCATGTTGGTCAACTTCTCAGACCACGTTAAACAGAATCAGTTTTCAACGGCTTTTTTGTTGAGTTTTATAGTAAAGTCAATATATGTTACATATGATCTGTATGTATATATGCTGTTCTATTAGGTCCTCCTGCAACTGGCTAGTTTCTTTAAAATAAAAAGTCTTAAGCATCAGTGTCCCCAGATGTAAGGTTGCTGTAGCGGGATCTTTTGCATTCATTCTTCTGCAGCCTGGGGGTTTGTGTTGGATCAGAGTTGGGGGCCACGAGCAAGTGGGGGGAGGCTGGAATTCTGAGATCACGCGTCTCCTCAGTGACAAAATCCGGGTCTGTGTTTATCATTATTTAGTTTTGTTTACTTATTTCTCTTTGCTTGGTTGTATCTTGGCTCATTTTACAGTCAGCATGAATTCTGAAATCCCCCACAAGAGTATTTGAAAGTCTTTTCCTAGCATTTTTGGAGCCATCTGATTTGTTTTGACATGAGGGATAGGAAGTGAGATGTTTAGTCCAAGAATACATTTCTCGGTACCTACACACAATGGAATGTATTTTTAAGAAAAATATTGCCCCTGATTGAGTGTGTGCTCCAGTTTTATATTTAACATACTGCGTTGGTAGATTTTGCTTTACTATGTCTTTGTGAATATTTTAATGAGACGGAAGGAAGATGATCTCCTGTGCTAAATTTGAGTCTTCTTTAATTTATTGAGGAATGGGAAGAACTGGTAAAAAGTTTATTGATTTGAAACTCCTATTTTGTTGGGGTGAGATTCATTTCTGTCTTGTAGATAAGCTCTAAACTCAGAAATTAAGAGCAAGATGGACAGGAAAAAGTGATTTTTATTGTTTTGCGCTGATGTTCAATGTAGTTCAAAGTCTTCGACCTGCACTGGTATTTGATTTGATTTGCACAGGTAGTAAAACTGGAGCACCTAGACCTCAGGCTATGCCATTAGATTTCAACTATTCAACAAACATTTATTGCGTACCAGGTTGTATACTCATGTCTGAGGAAAAAATGGTGGAAAGATGTTCGTGCCCTTTTTGACAATATATCTGAATGAAGAAAAACACCAAAACAAAAATAGAGCAGCAAGAGCGTTAGTGAACAACAATGAATTGGAAAAAGAGTTGTATTATTTGTAATGAATAAAAATACCTTAATAAACAATGAACAGCAAACACTTTTAAGGGGGTGGGGAGCAGAACCCTCTTCAAGGAAGAAAGAATTAAACTTCTGCAATCCAAGAGATGACAGTAGCTAGAGATAGCAGGTGTACAGAAAGCATCTCAGGCGTAGGCGTCAGCATTCACAGATGCCCGGAGGAAGGGGAGAATCTTAAGATGTTGGAGAATCAGAAAGATAAGCAAGGGAGTTGACACAGGAGAAATGTAAACCCCTGGGGAGGGAACAGGACATAGAAATCAGGTAATGCCTGACATTGCACATTATGGTAAAAGAGGCATGGCAAGAGGATCTGGCATAGAAGCTACAGTAAGGCCGCACGTGGTGGTGCACACCCGTAGTCCCAGTACTCTGGGAGGCTGAGCTGGAGAGGCCATAAGTCTGAGCCCAACCAGGGCAACTTAGCAACTTAGTGAGACCCAGTCTCAAAGTATACTTTAAAGGGGTGAGTGCTGGAGATGTAGCTCAGTACAGAGGTTCTACTACTAATCCCTAGTTCTGAGAAACAACTTATATTAGCAGAAAGGCAAGGTCACAAAGATGTAGCCACATGGTCACAGAGGTTATGTGTGATTAAAAACAAGTCAGTAACATCACAATCTTATTTGTAATTTAAAGTTAAGTTAGAGAAGAGTAATTAAGAAATTCTTGGGAAGCTGCAGCTATCAATCTAATAAGATTTACTACTGACCTGCATTAAGTTTGTAGGAACTGATGGAGAACAGAGAACGGAGTATAGTTTGGAGACACAATTGATGAACATATATTTACTTCGGTTTTAAAGAAAATATGGGAATTGAGGTAATCATAAAATATAGGAAGATATGAGACCAAGAGGGCAAATACATCTGAGGTCTGCTATACTCAATGCTCCAGCTGTTTGGTGGAAGGAAGACATCTGTGAAAGGAGATGTGCAGGTGTGGTGTTCACAGGTGGGTGGAAAGGGCATGTTGAAAGGATTAAATGGGGCCAGAAGCCCTACTGCTTGAGTAAAGATGATAGAGATTACACCTGAGAGCCACCTTGAAGAATCATATAAAGGGAGTGGTTTTTCTCTGAAGATGCAAAATTCTAGGGTAATATCTGATACTGATCAGAGTGGCCTATTAGAAAAACAAACTGATAGATTTACAAGACAGTGGAAAACCACTGCAAGTCAAAGTCCTTGAGAACGTGAGCGAGGGTGAGATTCAAGTCCTTGTTAAAAGCATGGGTCTTGAGTTGAAGGACAAACACAATCTCCCCAAAACTGATGGGCAGGAGAAAAAGAATTGATGCATGCTGAGATGAGTCACGGAATCTGTGGTAGGAATCAAAGGGTCTTTGCCTCTGGTGTTTCCTTATTTTGAGTGAGTTTTAGGTTGAATGCAGGAAAATGGAAGATATGTTGGTAATGAAAAGTCAACCAGAAAAATGGAAAGCATGGCTCTATGGCCCTGGGAAAGCATAACTTGTTTGCTAGTGAGTTCAGATTTGAGGTTGGGAATTGAGTCAATCCCCTCATGCTATTTGAATCCTGCTGGTATAGATTAAAAACCATGCTAAGCAATTCGGATGCAGAAAGCCAGCCCAGGAATGAGTGATCCTTACCACATGTGGGCAGCAGGCCATACCCGCAACTAGCTTGGATTTAGCTATTTCTTCACTGGCACTCTCTCCTGCCCTGGGACAGCTGGCTGGGCTTGACTACTTGGTATTCTGCATTTAAGAAACTGCCAATCCTTACTTCACCACTCTGTGGCTCTGCTGACTATCCCTCCATCCTCTCCTGCTATGTTGGCTTTCTTTTTGAGTCTGTGCCATTGTTCTTTCCTGAAGTATGCAGCACATGCCAACTGCTGCACTCCATGCTAGCACCAACTCATGCTGCCGGCTAAATACACCCATAGAAAGTCTTCCTTCACTTCCGACTAATCCACATTCAGGTATATGAACACCACTTTTCCTCACCCATTGGCATCTCAGGGCATAGTCCTGGGACTCGCTTTTACAATGACGTGTGAGTAAAGAGATATTTGTCACTTCCACTTTGGAAACTGGCATGCTTTTCACATACTTTCTTTCTCCTCCACCTGCAAGCTCTTAGAAGCACGTGTCAAAGGTAGGATATGGCTTAGATGGATGTTTGATTGACTAAGAAGCAGAATACAGCTGCTTATCTGCAAAGGACATGCAAGATGAGCAAGTAACTTCAAATTGCTTATTTTTTCAGATTATTTTTTGATGGTGTGGTGTAACATACAGTCCCTCCTAACTGATAGAAAATGGTACCAAAGAGAGGGTTTTCCGGGGTCCTATCGGGCCAGAGGGTTCTGAAGCCATGGATCACCCATGTGTGCTTTGAGACACGCTTTAGATATTTTTCTGGAAGTCCTGCAACCATCTTAAAACTTGAATGTGTTGTGGAACAGACAGACCTAGGCAGTTTCCCCTTGAAGCGGCAAAAGATGGTGACCAGGTGAGCAGCAAGGAAGCAATCCTCCTCGATAAACACCACCAGCTCGAGACAGACTTGGCGAGCGTGAATGCCGGGACCTCGGTGGGAAGATCAAACTGAACGTGTTTCTCTGAGCTGCTGGGGGAGATGCGGTAGGGCGGCCCAAACTGCCACGGCGAGACGCGAGAAAGCCCCAGACACTGGGAGCCGGAGACGCTCCGCGCGGATAGGGGGCTTGGCTGGGTCCGACCGCCCTGGGGGCAAAGCCAGCTCGGTCCCTTCCGCCTCCCGAGCCGGCGCAGCTTTCCAGCAACTCCCGACAGAGATCGGCTTATTAGCAGCGGGAACGCCCGGCAGTCCCACATTTCGCACGCATCGGGCAGGTTGCGCAGCCTAGACCCTCGGCAGCCGGCAGTCCGTGGCCAGGGCGGCGCGAGCAGCATAGGAGTGGAGCCTCCCGCTCCCTCCCCCAGACCCGGACAGCGCGAGGAAACAAGTGGCTGCGAGCAGCGGATCACGAGAATAGCACAAAAAACTGGCACCTTGGAACCTTCCTGCCTGCAGGGACTCCGAAAACGGGTGAGCTATCTGCGCTCGTGACCAGATCACCGAGTGGGGGAGGAGATCCATCCCTATACCTGCAGGGAACCCTGGGAGGGTGGGGGAGCGGTCTTACACACCTCACCCAGGTCTCTAGCTAGGGAATAGCTAACCAACATCTGTACAGCCTTTTAAGCGGAACTCTCAGCAGAAAGCTTAAGGGACATTCCCCCAAAGAAAAGTCACTGGAGCAGCCTCTGCAGCAGACCTTTGCCTGCTGAACTGCCTGGGGAATCTACTGCTCAATATTTTCAATCTGATACCCCAAAAAGGGAAGACAGAAGAACAAATCTCAGCAGAAAGCTTAAGGGACACTCTCCCAAAGAGAAGGAATCATTGGAGCAGCCTTTGCAGCAGACCTCCGCCTGCTGAACTGCCTGTGGAATTTATAGCTCCACATTTTGAATCTGATACCCAAAAATGGGAAAACAGAGGAGCAAAACGCAGTCTCAAAACTCAACCCCACCTAGAACAAGTTTTGAAGATGAAGATACAGGGGAACCAGGAAGCCTCATAACTTCAAGATAAGAAATGATTGCATCCGAAATTAAACAACTCCAACAGGCCATGAAAGAGCTTAAAGCAGGAATAACCCACATACCCACAATGATTTCTCAGATAAAAAACGAGATGAAAACAATGATGGAAGAAATGCTCCATTTACACAGACGAGAAATAGACAAAAGTCTAGAAGAAAATAGGAAACTAATAGAATCCTTACAAGAGCAATTCAGGAATGAATTACCAATAATGAAACAGGTCCAAAGAGAATGCCAGGATTTGAAA
>PVLD010033425.1:0-13678 GCA_004027595.1 Dinomys branickii
CTCTCTCTCTCTCTCACTCTCTTTCCTATCTCTCTCTCAGCAATCCTCCTGCCTCAGTCTCCCTAGTGCTGGGATTACAGACATGCACAACCATTCCTAGGCTGGCCAGTTATTTTTATCTGTAAGTTTTATATCTTTATATGTTCCTATGTTGCTACTTGGTATTGCTTCATTTCAATCTGAAGAACTCCCATCAGCATTTCTTGTAGAGTAAGACTAGTAGTGATAAGTTCCATCAGGATTTATTTATCTGGGAAAGTTTTTATCTTTTCTTTATATGAAGGACACCTTTTCTATTTCATACAAAGGCTTTTTCTTTTATTGCGTTGAAGATATTATCCCACATTCTCCTGACCTACAAGGTTTCTGCTAACAAATTTAAATAGTGTCATGAAGTTGTCTTGTGTGTGACAAGTCACCTTTATATTGCTGCTTTTAAAGTTATATTTTCCAATTTTCAAAATTTTATCATGATTGTCATGGTGGAAATAACTTGATATTCAGTCTGTTTGGAGCTTTTGGATATTATGGTTCTAAACATTTATTTCTCTATGGACTTGGAAAGTTTCAGCTATTATTTAAATAAGTTTTCTTTTCCTTTCTCTTTCTCTGTTCTTTCTGTCTCTTCCATAGGACATTTATTCTTTTGTTTTATGGTATCTTATAAGTCATATAAATTTTCTTCATGGTTCTCCTTTTCATTCCTTTGGATAATTTGAGGTGATTTTTTTTCTTCTGTATAATTGAATCTGTTACTGAGATATGAATTGGATTTTTGGGTGGGTCACAAAAAACCTGGAGCATCTATAAGAATTCACCACACATTAAACAGTAAAGCAAGTATCAACAAATTTCATGGCATGAGTATTCTATAGACCATTATCTGCTACTATATGTTAAAGTTATGAACTAAAGGCCAGGGATATAGGTCAGTGGCATAGTTCCTGTCTGGCAAGCATGTGGTCCTGAGTGTAATTCCTGGTACAAAAGAAAATTAAGAAAAGAACTAAAACAAAAATGTAACTCTCAGTCAAATACTTAAAATTAAAGCTCACATTTCTATGTATTCTGTGAGCCAAATAATGAAACATAATGAAATTATAAGTCATTGCATATTTGAAATACCTCTTTTAGAACCTAGAATAAAAATGCTCTCAAAATTATATTGGCAGTCTTAGTCTCAAATATGACTGGAAAAAAATTAACAGTGTAATTATTGAAATGGAAAACAAAACAAAGAAAAACCACAGATTTAACACACCTCTCTATACTGTAGTTTTAAAAATTCAGTGTCTTTATTTTGAATCTTACACAGATCAAATGACATAAAGCAGCAAACAGAATATCAGGTTTTGTAGTTATCACTTGAAAGTTTTCAGAGACAATGCCAAATACTTTATTATAATACAAGTGAATAAAAATATAACATAATAACATCTCCACTAGACCACTGAGGACAAGAAAGATATTTGCCTCTCTTAGTGGTAGAGCTTCAATATTTAGCACAGGGCAAGGTGCATGGCAGGTATTCAGTTCAGTGAGCAGAGTTAGATGTGTGGACTACATAAATATTTTCACTGAACTAAATCACTGAGTCTGTGTTAAAGAACTAAAACCCGAGTAACCGTCTAACTTAACTGTCTAATTAACTAAATTACCTAAATTGATTACCTGAATCCAACATTAGAGTGAAGAGCAATATTCCAATATTCACAATGCAGACGTTGCATACTCATTGGATTATGAAAAACTAAAAGCAAAGAATTGTCTTGGGTATAGTAGTAAGAATCTACACACTGGTATTGCTGATAAGCTTCTTGAAGAACCTGAAAATCAAAATAATCGCATTGTTGATTCTTTTCCCCTCAAACAACAGTCTCTTGCTGAGGCACATTTCTGCCTCCCATGCTTTCTTCCTTAATTTCTGCAGTGTTTGTCAAGTTGGAATTCTTAGAAGATCCTTTCGAACTGCTCAAAAGTGAGAGGATGAAAGATGTATTTCATGGAGCATTTTGGCAGCTCTTACATGAAAACACACAGGTATTTGCTAAAAACTCTTCATTAAGGGTGGTAGACAATAATGAAATCAGTTATTTAGCTCGTGTTTTTATCACCATAAAATGAGATGTAGATCCTCTCATTGAATCATCATTAAACACCGCAGGTAAACAGGTGCAGTGGGCTCAGCTGTGTTTCCCCTGGCTCCAGTGTGTATGTTAGAGCTCTAATACCTAGTGGGTTCATATTTGGAGATGATGCTTTCGGGAGTTAATTAGGTTTAGATGATGTCATAGTGGGATTAAAGCTATTATAAAAAGAAGTCTGTGCTCACAGATCTCAATATTAAGACAGAAACACTAAATCTATTGGAAGAGAAGGTAGATAAAAACCTTGAAGACATAGGGATAGGCAGAGAGTTCATGAACAAAAACCAAACTACCTGTGAAATACTTCAAAGAATCAACAACTGGGACCTCATCTTAGTGAAAAGTTTCTGCACATCTAAAGAAATCACCAGCAGAGTAAAAAGAAAATGCACAAATTGGGGAAAAAATTTTAGCTGACTTCCTTGGACCAAGGTCTTCTATCTAGAACATATAAAGAATTAAAAAACATCAGCCCCTCCAAATTCAAAGACCCAGCCCAAACATGGGCATCTGGGATGAATACACACTTCTGAGATAAAGAAATACAAGTGGCAAAGAAATACATGAAAAAATGTTCAACATCATTAGTCATTTGAGAAATGCAAATTAAAACAACAGTGTGACTTCATCACCCCGAGTAAGAATGATTATCATTAAGAAATCAACCAATAACAAATGCTGGCGAGGCTGTGGAGAAATAGGAACTCTTCTCCACTGCTGGTGCGAGTGCAGACTGGTGAAACCACTGTGGAAATCAGTTTGGAGGTTCCTCAGCAAACTAGGTGTAGAGATCCCATTTAACCTAGCTGTTTCCCTTCTGGGTATTTTCCCAGAAGATCTGAAAACATCATATCACAGTAATGTATGTGCACCCATGTTCATAGCAGCACAATCTGTAATTGCTAAATTGTGGAAGCAACTCAAATGTCCATCCACTGAGGACTGGATAAAAAAATTGTGGTACTTTTATATAATGGAGTATTACTCAGCTATAAAGAAAGATAAACTCGAGGCTTTTACAGGTAAATGGTCACAACTAAAGACCATATTCATAGGTGAAATAAATCAGACCTGCATGTTTAAGCAATGCATTGTGTCAGGTAAGAACTTGAAAGAGTGAATAAAAAGTAGGAGGTGGGATAGACATTGTGAAACATAAGGAAAATGCTCAAAAGTAAAGGGCAACTAGGGTGTGAGGCAAGAGAAGGAAAAGAAGGGGACATTATGGATGTATGTATATACAGGATAGCCGACATACTCGTACTACTGTCTTGTATTGCTTTACTGAAAGGAACAGGTAATGATTACTTGTTCCATCATTCTTGCATATCTCTATTTGTTTTCCTGAGAACCACTTCGCAGATACCAATATATAATACAACAACCAGTGTTCATTTCCTACAACTTTCTCTGTAACTCTGTATTGTTTGTCTTGTTCTTATGCTATCTTGTAAATGGATGTCTGTTTGTTAATATGTTTTCCTTCTTTGATTTTTAAAATAAGTAAAAAAGAGCAATCTGGAAAGGCATAAACTATTGAGGAATGCCTTTAATATTTCAAAGGAAAATTCTTTTTAACTTAGCATTTTATGTAAAGCCAAGCTGACAGTTACTGTAAGGGTAGAATTAAGATGTATTGAAATATTCAGTGCCTCAAAAGTTTGTATGCCATAAATCTCAACTAAGTAAGCTAACGGAAGGAGAAGAGCCTCTCCAAAAAGAGAGTAACTTAAAAGAGAAGACAGGTGATGAGGGAAACAGTGTCTAACCGGAAAGAGAGGCAGCGGGTGTGCCAGGAGAACAGCAAAGAACGCCTAAGGAGCAGAGCCGCACAGCAAGCCTCGAGAGCTGAGGCGAGGCGACGTTAGGACAGTAATGCTGCTCGAACATCTATTATGTGTGAGTTAACTGAGAGGAGATTTGCTGCACGGTAGAGAGTTTAGGGAAAAGTTAGTTATAAATTCATGACAGAATAAATAAATAGAGGGAAAGGACAGATGTTGATTCCAATAAGAATGAGGGAACCATAATCACACAATGTAGTTGTGAATAGTATTTATGTAACAAAAGTAAAAATTGAACATTGATTGAACAAAAAATTGTGATACAGTGAACAGTGTGGTGAATGGAGAAGTGTAAGGGTGAAAGTAGGTGTGCGTGCGTGCGTGTGTGCGTGCGTGCGTGCTGGATGGGCATAGACAATGCTTACTCTCCAGTGGGAGTCAATTGATAACGATGGCCAAAAATTACAACTGAAACTAAACTATTCTTTAAAGATAACAAAATAATAAAAGAAACAGGAAAGTGCATTGAAGGTTTTTGCCTCTGGAAATTGAAGCATATTAGGGTGAGGGTAAGAGGTTGCTGTTTTGCATAAGACTCTGTAGGACCTTTTGATTTCAAAAATAGGTGATGGAAAACTGATAAAAATAAATTCCAAATTAAGGCAAAACCAGAAGAGTACTTTTCTTGCATGAAATCTAAAAACAACAAAAAGAGATGGTTTTAGTATTACTTATTATTTTACATAGTGTTTAAAAATCATAAGCTCTGGGGCTGGGTTTCTTGGGTTTATATCCTGTTTTTCACTTAGCAGCCTTATTACTGAGCAAAAGGTTGGTCAAGGTTGATCGGTTGGTCAAGGTTGATCGTTTGGTGAAGGTGCTTCAATTTCAGCTTTTTAGCTTCTATGTCACAGCGGTGTTGTAGGTAATACACATCAGACACTGTGTACCAAATGGCGAGTGCTTAATAAATGTTATCTATTACAGTTTTTATGTATACCTATTAATCAAAACAGAGAATATGAAATGTAATGAAAACTAAATAGAATGGATAGGTAACATGGAAAAAAAAAGGGCTGCTTTCCTTACTTTGTTCTAAATACAGCCTTACTTTTTAAAGGAAATATGGCAGTGGTCTTGTGCATTTTTTCTTAAGATTTTTATAAAAATATCCCTTTAGAAAGTGTGTTTTAAACCATTTTAGAGATTTCCCGGGAATGCATAGCTCAATCTGGGAATAAACTCATTTTATAGCTGAAGTAAATGGGAATATTGATCTGAACTACATTTGAGAGAGTGACCTAGAAGTGAACTGTTGTAAATCACAGTCCAACTCTCCAGCCCGGTCCAGTCATCTCTTAAAGGATCGCAGCCCGTAAATACCTGAAGCAGTACTTTTGGTTTAAAGTGCTCAGTGTAGCTCCAATCCGTTAGGCTGCGCTGCTGTGTGTTCTTTATGTCCTCTAAATTTGCTTCCACCATCATCTTCTTGGGTTTCTAAAAAATCACAGAAACACAATTTCAGCTATAATTTGTTTCAGTCCGAATGAAGCCCTCTTGGACTCTGACAACTAACCAGCAAGCACTCCATCTAATTGGGGAAATCTGCATATGTATACGTCCATATGGCAACATTTAGGAGAGTTGCTGCCAGGAAGAGTATGCCTTTGACTTTTTTTATGGGCAACATAATCTAAATATTTTTATTGTTAGGTTATACTCTTCAGAGTCCTGTTAGCAATTAGAGGCAGGTTTTCTGAACTCACTTCAAGACGACGTTAGTTCTACATGGCTGTATGGTCAGCAGGTGTTTGTGAGGTTGCCAAGCCACACTGTCTAGAGAGGAGCAAAGAGCTGGGAAGTTCTGTTTAAGCTGGCTAGGAAGATTAACCCCTTTCTCTCCAGCTGACAGTGGTCTCGGAATGTCTGAGTAGGGCCCCTATTTTAGTATGAGCATTTTCCTTTTAAGCATCTCTCCTGATTTCCCTCCCCCTTCTCTCTCTCTCTCTCTCTCTCTCTCTCTCTCTCTCTCTGTCTCTTCTGAATGTTTCTCAGTCTGGGTCACGGTTTTCTCAGATCATCTGACTTGTCATCTACACTTTTAGGAAAATAATTCCTTACCTTTTCAAGAGAATCAGCCTTTGTGACTGCCTTATCTTTGATCTCATTGTTCGTGGTTGGATCTGTAAATCAAAGACACCAACATCCAGTTGTGCTCAGGCTTTGTTCTTGGTTTTGGTCAGTGCTGGGCCTTTTGGTTGCCCATATGATCTATGTTTCTGTGCTGAAAGGGTAATTCCTGAAAGGCATGTTTCATGCCTTCAAAAAAGGTATTTGTGTCAATAATTCTAAATCTATACCAACCTAGGAAAGTTATGCTAAACTCTTTGAAAAGAACCCAACTTCTGATCCACCGTACACTAAATCATATCAGAGATTTTGCTCTCTGCCTCCACATTACTGTCTTCTGGCAATGTACATTTTCTTTCACAAATTGGAAGTATTTGCTGATTAAACTAAACCAACTCCTCTGCACACATCATTTTGTGCTGGTGACCTTCACAGAGCCTTTTCTGTAGGCCCTCCCCAGGGGCAGCGTCAGGGATGTATGGGAAGGAGAACAACAGGATAAACGCACCACCTGCTCGAAAATGATGCCCTTTCACCATTCTACAGAGCTCTTCTTCCATTCGTCGGTCACTTGCTGATTAAAAACTATTTAATGAGCACCTGCAGATTTATAGGTGGTGGAATTTTGACAAGAGTTAGTTAAATGAATAAATGAACCGAACTGCTGCACAGGGCCAAGCTATGGAGCAGTGAGTCATGTAGGTCAGCCCTCCTTGTGACCAGAGAGTATATTTGTGTGATGACTGGGGCTGTAATTTCTCTGGTTATGGAGCAAACAGCCACCTGAATGGACTGTAAGGGGGCAGATTCACACTGTTGCTCTCTGCACCACCAGAAAATTACTGGATAATTTGGAAACTACTTCAGTGATGCTGAAGAATAGAGCCAAGCTGGCTTCCTTTCACCATTAGAATAATTGGAAATTAGACCCTACAAAGTTGTTTGTGGCTGTAGTGTTACTGTCTCAACGCAACTCAGTCACACCCCTGTGCTTTCCACTTCAGACAGACCGCTGACTTTGCCTTGTCCTCAGGCTTTCACATTTGCCTTGCCTTCTCTGTTATGTTTTGTTTTTTGGTGTTTACCAGTTACAGACCCTCAAAGCACCTTTTGCTGCTGCTTACTCTGCTTTATTTTTAATCATAGCATTCATCAGTGCCTGATACCACATTTTAAAAGATCATAATATCACTGTTTATTGGAGAAGGGGAGAAAGAGCCTTTATTTGTTTACGATTTCATCTGTTTTATCTTGTTTTCCTGTCTCCTGAGCACCTGCAACTTGCAGGAACTCAGTAAACTCTTTTTCTTTTGGTTGAATGAAGGAAATTGATAGCATACAGTGAAATACATGTATAGGAAGAGAGTGACAGAGAGGATGAAAGAGAAAGAGAGGAAATGAAGACAAAAGCCTGTAAATAAAGGCTTATTATAGGATAAGGACAAGATTTAACTTTTTCATTCTGTGGCAAAAAAATCCCCATATATAAACTTCCATATACAGCCACATATGAGTAGTTAATGATGCCTGCCAAGGATAGGCCAGGGTTTGCTTTCTTACAGAAACATAATTACTTACATTTTCCCTACTGGTTCCATCTTGACTTGGGCTGGTGATGGTGACAGCACAATGTTCCATTTTGACTGAGAGGAAAACTATAATGCCAATTTTAGTTCAATATTTACATAAATATATCCATTCAAGAGAAAACTCAGGCCAACCATAACTCTAAACAGATTATGGTGTCCCCTGTGTCCTTGAAGCAAATGATATGAAATCTGTGGAATAAAAATTATTCTGTTCTGTGGTCTGCTAGATTTCCTGGAGATTTGATATTCCCTCCTGTGTCTAAGAATCCAGCAGAAAAATTCTCCAGTTTAGAAAATATGTTCTAAAATATTATGCATCGGTTATTTTGTCAGACAAAAGAACATCCTAATACTAATCTGAACTCTTAAAGTAAGACTAAAAATCACTTTTTTCTTTTTGTCTGATTTGTGCCTTCAACCACATAATCCTTTGACAGTGTGATTCAGTAGTTTTTGACACATCTGGAAGTGGATGCTTTCTCATCTCTTTGAAAAACAGCTTTCCTAATCTGTTTTACTTTAGAGATAACAAGATCCCTCTGCAAAACAGTTACTTTATTAAAAAAACACCCAACAAGCATAAAGGGCACATCTAAACCTACAGCCTCATGGTTATCAACTCTCAGGCTTTTCATAAATATCCAATAGGCCCTGTCAAGTTCAAACACAGTCTCAGATGGAAGCCCAGCATTTGGTTAAGCAAAGCACAAGCATTCAGCCCTTTATGCCCAGGAACAGTCGTATAAATATACTTAATTGTAAAATGGCTGTGCAGAAATACACAAATGGTTTGTGCTACGCTTAAAGAGAATTTAAATGGCTGTTTCTGAAGCTAGAGTTAGGGAAAAATGTAGGACCAACAACAACAAAACCCTCATGCACAGAACAGACACAGGGAAACATGAAGGCCCAGCTCCGAATCTGTAGATGGATACACAGGCATTTTTGTAGCTCTGAGGATTTACAATCTAGGATATAAATATGAAAATTGAGGATCCAGGATCCAGAGCACCAGTTTATGTGGTTTGACCACCAGGTGGCAAAAGTTGCCTGAAGAAAAGTCCAGAGCACTGCTTTAAAGAAAAATAAAACTGTAACAAAACAAAGAAAAGGTCCCGAGACCTTACATCCCTCTCAGTTTATCCTGGCTCCATATTTACCCAAGGTGACTTTTTGTCATATGTTTGTACTCCCACAGGATGTACCAGTGCCTCAACAATGGAACAAATCAGGTTAATTTATTTTGTTTAATTTGGAGTGGAGTGATCTAGGATAAAAGATAAGTGTAACTTCAAGCAGAGAAATACAGGCTGGGGATATAGTTCAGTGGCATAAGTGCCTGCCTGGAAAGTGCAAGGTCCTGCGTTCGATTCCCAGTACAAAAAAAAGAAAAAACAGAGAAAAACGGAGTCTACTCTGTTGGAAAGGAAGAAACAAAAGGCAACAAAATTAGGGTAAGAATCAGCATAAGAAAAGAACTGTGAATATGACCAAATCACTGGATGTATCAGGAGAAATTTCTGCAATTGAGGAAGCCACAGGAAATAATGGAGGAAGATTTGTTTGAAATTAGGTGGCACTGCTACTCCAAATTCCTATTGATTCTAGGCTGAGCTTGTTCCTTAGCCTCTCTTAATCTTGGTTTCCTCACCTGCAGAATTGAGATAATAGCATCTTACTTATAGAATTGATCTTTATATAAAGTACTGATTAATATACATAAACACTTTAGCATAATGCTTTCAATAGAGTAGGGCAGTTATTAAATCAATGGTTTTTCCCTCATTTCTCTCTCCCTCACTTAGTGGTTCTACTCAGTGGCAGGCACCTTTTTCCTAAATCTATGCCACTGGTTACTTCTTCTTATACTCTTATCTGAGTTAAAGTGGCTGGATTAATATTAGTGAATAGTCACTTAACTCTTACGGTTCTTACTACTTACTTTTTGAAGTGCTTTTTAAAACTACAAAATAAAACACCCAGAAACATATATACAACATGAAAGTTTGATATAACAAATAACTATAAAGAAAAATCTCAGCACCTGACATATCTGTGTATTCTTTAACATTCACCTCCCCAATAAGGAGCTCAATAAGCCTTCTTCTTAAGCTTTCATATAATTCTAATATTTACTGTGGATTGCTTTGGGTTTCTACCTACAGTACATTTATAAATAATGACAATTTTTTTTCTTTTTATTTATTTTAAAAAGTAAAAGAAGGAAAACATATTAACAAACATGCATCCATTTACAAAACGGCACAAGAACAATACAAGCAATAATGAATTACAAAGTGGTAGGAAATCAGCAAGGTTGTTCTATTACAAAGTGGTTTCTCAGGAAAACAAACAGAGACATGCAAAATTGATCAAATACTTAATCCCTAACCTAGCCTTTCAGCAACACGATAGAAGTCAGCAGTACAACCATGTTAGCTATCCTGTGTATACATATGTACATAGTTTCCCCTTCTTTCTTTTCTCTTTTCCCTTGTCCCAGTAGCTCTTTACTTTTGAGCAGTTTCATTTCACAATGTCTATCATATCTCTTAAATTTTATTCACTCTTTCAAGTTCTTACTCTAGTGAGATAATACATTGCTTATTCATGGAGGTCTGATTTATTTTACATACAAGTATGGTCTCTAGTTGTGTCCATTTACCTGTAAAAGCCTCGAGTTTATCTTTCTTTATAGCTGTGTAATATTCCATTATATAAAAATACAATAGACTTCTGGGAAGATGGTGACCGGGTGAGCATCAGAGAAAGATCCTCCCGGAGGATAGCCATCCAAACACTGGAATATAGCAACATGAGAAAGACAGGAAGGAAAGAAGCAGGTCCCTTAGTCCCAGGAAGGATTTGAAATGAGAATTGAAGCCCTCAGAAAGAGCAAATAAGATCCCTCCCAGAATAAAAGCTCACGTGGCCGCCGTGGTGCAGTTAGAGGACGAGGAGGAGGAGAAGGAGGGAGTCATCACTCCATACACACCCTCGGCCCACTCCCTCATTCCTACACTCACAGCTTCAGCTTTGGAAGCCCGTGCCCATGGGAGCCTCCCGACTCAGCCAGGGGAGAGCAGAGTTCTGAGAGCTGGGCCAAAACCAGAGTGGAGAAAGCACAGCCTGGAAAAGAGGCAGCAGCCGTTGGGAGGTGCTGTCGAACTCAGCGTGACCATGAAAAGTTACAGCAGCCACTGGAGCAGCACGCCCACTCTGCAGCGGCCCGCCCTGATCACTGCCCTGACGCAAGGCGGGGTCAAAGCAGCCAGTACACAGCCCACCACACCCAGCTCCACGCCTGCCCCGAGGCTGTGGCCTCCTGCCTCTCCACTGTGTGAGCAACTCCCAGCAGAGAGCAGCGGAGAGCAGCGGCAGTGACCCCAGGAACAGGGCAATTCGCAGAGATCCAGCCAAAGAACAAACGGAAACTGGGGCACTGGAGCTGGGACAGATGGCTCTGTACCCTTCTCACTCCAACAGCAAGCGGGAAGCACGAGCTGAGCTACCGGGCTTCAGCGCCCACCCTGAACGCCCTCTGTGAGCACCTAGAGTCTTGGCACCCCAGGCGCCCAACACGTGTTCATAACAGCAATGGGACGAGTCCACAGGCTTCAGGACTCACTCTAAACTACTAATATAAGCACCAAGAGGGACTTCATACTGCTTGCATGTATAAACCTTGTATGAACCCATGATGACAGATTATATGAAAAGCAGCAGTCCTGGATCCTGAGAGATGACAACATACTCTACACAGAAGACCCGAGAAACCCCCCCATTGTCTCCTAGAACTAATAACTAAACTTAGTACACACCCTGGACTACCTCAGTGAGCACAGGTGGGGGAGACCTCATGCCACTTGTGCCCAGCATTGTAAGTGTGCACAATGCCCAGCTGTAAGGGACAGAAAGTGGCAGCGTTAGAGATCGAGAGGTGGGAGGAGGGGAAGACCTGGAACTAGGGTGCAGACCCGGTCCTCTAGCTGGGCAAGGATAGCCTCCAGGGAGTCATAGGTGGCCTGCAGGGAGACATTGGTGGCCCATGAGGGGACCCCAGGGTCCTTGACAGGAAGCTCAGTGGTCTGAGGCGGGAGGGGGGCTCCCTCTGGGCTACGTGAACAACCTCAGGACCTGGACTAGGCTGGCGGGAGTGTGGCAATGGGGCAGAGCCTGGTGGTCCATGGGGGTGACCCCAAGGACTCGACTGGGCCCCCAGCAGCGCCTTGACAGGGGGGAGACCAGCAGTCTGTGGGGGAGACTCCCGAGGACTACACTGGGACCCCAGGAGTGCCTTGAAGGGGCGGAGCCTGGTGGTCCATGGGGGTGACCCCAAGGACTCAACCAGGTCCCTGGGAGAGCCTTGATGGGCGGAGCCCAGTGGTCCACCGGGGTGACTCTGAGGACTTGACCAGGCCCCTGAGAGCACCTCTGCAGAGTGGAGCTCAGCAGTCCATGGGAGTGACCCCGTGGAGTCAACAGGGCCTCTGGGCACACTGCATTGGGGTGGAGCCTGGTGGTTTGCAGATGTGACCCCACCAACTTGACTAGACCCCAGATGGCCTTGAGGGCTTATCAATGGGGTGTTGACCATAGTGTACCTGGTTCCCTGCCTATCTGCCATCTTTGAGGATGGGTGCTTTTCAAACTCCTGCCATAGCAATTTGCATGCACCCATGTTTATTACAGCACAATTTAAAGCAACCATGTGTCTTACCAATGTGAGAACCCAAGGGAGTAAATAAACCAAAAAGTAGAGTTATTAGCAAAGGGAAATCGACTGATTGGGTGGCAGAACAACAGAGATGAGGGTGGAGAAAATTGTTTGATTAACTGAATGTGTCATCATTTATATAACTGAGTAACAAATGTGAAGATAACATTATGTAATATAGAATTCAGTGTTAATTCCCTACTATCTTCTCTATAATTTTGTATTTCCTTTATTTTTTTGTGTTATTCTGGTTTATGTATCTCCATTCTTTTGTCTTTAAAATAAAATAAAATAAAATTTAAAAAAATAAAACAGATTTTTAATCCAATCCTCAGGAGAAGGACATTTGGATTGCTTTGATTTAGCTATTACAAATAACTTATTTATTATAAATAATGATTTAGTTATTACAAATTGCACTGCTATAAACATGGGAGCACATACATTGCTGTGATATGGTGTTTTCAGTTCTTCTGGGAAAATACCAAGAAGGGGAATAGCTGGATTAAATGGGACCTCTAGACCTAGTTTGCTGAGGAATTTCAAAACTGATTTCCACAGCAGTTTCTCAGTCTGTATTCCCACCAGCAATGGAGGAGTTTCTATTTCTCATCACCCTCACCAGCATTTGTTATTGGTTGATTTCTTAATGCTAGTGTTATGGTCAGTACATTGTGTCAACTTCGGGAGTCTAGAGGTTTGGCTGAGTGACTCAGCAGGAAGCCAAGGTGCTTACTTTGCATACATCCTGAGCCTGTGGAGGAGGAGGTCATGGAGATTGTGTGAGAGATACATGCCTCCCAGGTGAAGGTAGCATGTTTACAGTGTAAGGGAGGGAAAGAAGCTGCTTGCCTGCCATTTCTCCCTTTTGCTCTGGTTGTCTTTGCTGTGCTCTGCTGCCATGAAAGTTTGCCCTCTGTCATGTGCCACTCTGCCTATGAGCCAGCCAAATATGGACTGAAACCTCCACAAACTGTAAGCTAAATAAACTTTTCCTTCCTTCATTTTGGGTGTTGGGTATTTTCTCTCAGCAATGAGAGAAAAGTAGCCAGGACAGCTAGCCATTCTTACTGGGGTGAGGTGAAATCTCAATGTTGTTTTCATTTGCATTTCTCAAATGACTAATGATGTTGAACACTTTCTCATGTATTTATTTGCCATTTTTATTTCTTTATCTGAGAAGTGTGTATTCATCTAAGATGCCCATTTTTGGATTGGGTCTTTGAATCAGGGGAGATTGATATTTTTTAATTCTATAGATGTTCTAGATGGAAGACTTTTGTCTGAGGGACAGCCAGCTAAGATTTTTTC
>PVLD010033426.1:0-13679 GCA_004027595.1 Dinomys branickii
TATGCCACTGAGCTATAGGCCCAGCCCAGGCAAGGGCTTTCTGACCTGATCCCTGAATGATTCTGCCTGTGACAACTTCCTCAACATCAGGCTGCAGCAGATAAGAGATTTGATTCAAATACGGAAGTCCAGCATTGCGAGGTTCCCCTAAGGACTTCCTTCCTTGTTGGTCTGTTAAAACGGCTTCAGTAGCCCATAACAAAATCCCCCACCCAGTTTCTGAGGAGCTTATCAAGAGGTTAACCAGTGCTTGACTGTGAGGACATCAAGGGCCTTCATCACAGTGTATGGGTTGGAGCATGTCACCCTTACTAGAAGATAGATGGATTGTTTTGCCCACTGTAAAACAATGTGTTCAGAGAGAGACAGAGGAAGTAGCAGCCCATTTTAGACTGTCCACTTTTCCGCCGGCCTTTTCAGTTAGCCTTTTGCCAATGAAACTCATTAGCTCTCTTTCTCTAGCTTTTAAAAGTAGTTTTGCTTAAAAATCTAAGGGTTGGATGACTAACTCGCTTCATAAAATTTCAGGTCTGTAGAGTGTGTGTGTGTTTCTCAATGATGATGCAGACCCTAAGGGTTTTCTACGTGAGTAACATCGGGTGTCTTTGCTACAAGCTTCCTTTGGTCTTCTGCCCTACGTGCTGTTCCACAGCTTCTGCCCTTACCTCTTCAGTGTTTGCTGGGAGGCAGGAAACACCACATTTATTAATTTTACCTACAAACTTGGCATAACTTGATTTTTAAAGTTTTGCCCTGAGCCCCTTATTTGTTGCACTGTCATTTGAATTACTGACATGTTTACCTAAAATTATTCTCCACTAAATTCATTCTCCAGTGCTTAGAAAGAAATCTTATTAGAATGCTTGGTTGCTTTTGTGGTCTTATAACACTGCTACTCTGACATGATGTTTATTTTCTAATTTTACTTTTCATTCGTATAGCTTTGGAAACCAGGAAGCTTACCTTTTGTTAAAACTTTCTCTTTTGTTGAAAGGAAAAGTGAACGGTGGGGTTATTATACACATGTTATATAATGTTTTTTCTTTCTCTTTGTCAGAAAATAATGGCTTTGGGGCCAGGGGTATAGCTCAGTGGCGCAAGTGCCTGCCTGGCACGTGCAAGGTCCTGAGTTTGATTCCCAGGACCGAAAGAAAAGAAAGAAAAGAATGGGCTAGATTGCAGTATGGGATAAGAGTGTATATGGCACTTGTAAGTATTTTGTAGCTTTGAAAAGCCTCTCCCTAGACTTAGCTATGACAAATTGTGCTGCTATAAATATGAGTGTACATATATTGCTATGGTATGGTGTTTTCAGTTTTTCTGGAAAAATACCTGGATAGGGAATAGTTGAACCTTGGAAACAACCCAAATGCCCATGAACTGAGGAATGGATAAAAATGATGTGGTATTTTTATACAATGGAATATTACTCAGCTATAAAAAATATAAACTCAAGGCTCTTATAGTGAAACGAATGCAACTAGAGACCACACTCATAAGTGAAATAAATCAGACCTGTATGTGTAAACATCATATTGTCTTCCTAGTGTAAGAACCTGAAAGGTACAATAATATTGTGAAAGGAAAGAAACTGCCCAAAGGGAAGGAACAACTGTGATGAGAGAAAGGAGAAAAGAAAGAAAAGAAGGAAAGGAAGAAATACATATGTATATAAAAGGATAGCTGGGACAATCGTACTGAAGATGTCTATTGGTTTATTGAAAGGAACAGTTAATGCTTAAATTTTTTGACCAATTTTGCATGCTCATATCTGCTAATCTGAACAACTAATTTGAAGACAACAGCAAGCAATATAACAATGGTTGGTGAATTACATCTGGTAATCTGAGCAGCTTCATTGAAGATAACAATATGTAATGCGACAACCATTGTTAATTGTCTTATCATCTTGTTTTGAAATTCTGTGTCATTTTTATTATTTTTTTGTTGTTTTATTTTTGTCTTTGTTGTTATTTTATTTTTCTCTTTAAAATTGAAAAACTCTTCCTTTTAAACCTTTTTCTTTAAAATTTTAATATAAGTTTTTATTTTCCAGCTTTTCTCATTCAACTCACTGTTCTCAGCACATTTAGTTGCACATACCAAGTGTTATAAAAAAGAATTTGAATAACGTCTCCTTTGATAGAAACAGTACTTTGTTGGGCCTCAGTTTCTTGATCTGTAAAATGGGAGACTTACATTAGAAGATCCCAGGAAACTCTGGAAGCTCCAACATAGGTACACTTTCATCAACATAGTGATCAAAGATATGTTGTTTGAATGGCTAAATTAACCTGCTTCTATACTGGCACCTGGAGATAGGACCTTTATACTCAAACGGTGTGTTCCCAGAAAGCCATTCATTCTTCAAGATCTCACCAGTGCTTAGTACCAGCAGCCAACTAATCTAACCCTTTCACCTTACAGATAACCAAAATAGGACAGTGTTTTATTAAAACGGTAATATGAATGCAAAGAAATGAATTTTTATTCTTTCCAATAATTGTGAACCCAAGACTTACAATAAATAATCTCACACCAAGGTTATAAAATCTCAGATACTTATGCAAATATAAGGACCTTCTCACCTGTCTGGGGTGCAGGACCTTAGTGCTAACATGTGTGGGGTCCCTGTGGCTTGTTGGCCGCTATCTGCACTACTGTCACACTGGAAAGGTCACTGAAAACAACTGGAAAGCACCGCTTTAATTCTGTTATGATAAGTGCTCCTTCCTCAGATCTAAGAGATTTATTATGCTGTAATGGCAATTTTGTTCGCTGTTAATTTCGATGAGGACCACTTAGCATCTTCATAACTACTTCAAACCCTCCACTATTGATATTGTTTGGCATTGCAAGTTTTCGTGTCAAAGGATATGGAAAATTATTGGTAAGTTGAAAAGACTTTGTTTTGTTCCATTTGCAAATGGTACTGTTGTATATTAAGAATTTATTTTCTGGAGAGTAAACTCAAATGTACTTTCCTATTGGCTTTAGCATTCCGTTCAGTTTTTAAAGAAATTAAATATTAGCCTATATGTGTCTTGCACAGTTCTTGCAAGCATGTGGGTGTATTGTTTTCTATATCTACAGTAAGGGGGATGGAAGGAACTAAAACACATAGTGAAGAAGCCAATTTTACCCAACAAGGTGGCAGTTCTATTCCATCCTTGGATACTGATGTAGGTAAAGTGGAAACTACTGGTCTGATTTCAGTTTACTTCTTTTATCCGGGCATCACTTTTAGAGAAAAGAGGAAGGCGATCTGTACCTGAAACTCCTCACAAATTCATCAGGCTTGTGACTCCTTTAACAATAAGCAGCAATATTTTTTAAGAGGTGTTTTTCTGCTCTCGTAAAGGGCACAGTCTGAAGTATTTTGTTATGCAGAATGTGACACGTTGTGGAAGACTACTACGAAAAAAGAGAGGGAAGAAAAAAAAGGAAGGGGGGAGGGAGGAGGGTAGGAAGGGCACATTAGCAGTTCTTAATGTATTAGCAAATGTTTGTTTGGGGTCTTAACTTGTCAAGGGTTAGCTAGTGTTGCAGTTTGAAGTAAACTGGGTTTAAATGTCACGTATAATAACTAGTAGGAAAATTGGGATGTTATTTGTATGTGAATGGCGACAGAGATGACTGGATGTTGAATCATTGTGGAATGAATATTTGCCCTTGGTGAAGTGTTTTACCTTCTAAGAAATTATAAACGATATTTCTTACTGACTATAAAATACAGACACAGACACCCACCCTAGCCATGTCTGCTGCAATTAGGAAAATGTATTTAAACAATACAACAGGAAACGCAAGCAGAGGAAGTGAAGAGTCTTGGAATTCTATACTTTTGAGGTCACTTAATGTACATCTTTAGGTTTAGGGGAGGTGGAAAAGGACTGGGACAGATATTCCAAGAAGCATAGTGATTAATGGACAAAAACACTTTCTTCTTATTCCTTGAGAAATACGTTTTACCTCTCTAGCAGAAATTATGTGTATTCTTTTTATAGTGTTTTATGTTATTAAATTTCCTGTCCATATAAATCTAATGTATTTTTTATTTATGAAATTAATACTTTTGTAGGAATAAACACAGTCAAAAACTACAAGACTATGTAGGAGAAAATTATTTCTACACAATGTTGTCAGTATTTCTTTAAGACTTAGGGAATCTTAGAGGTTCATCAAAGCAGTAAATATATATGTTCCATAGCTGGTTTTCTAGGAACGCTGTTAAGCACTTCCATGGACTGAACATACTGATTTTTCCAAGGTCATTTTGTTTTCTGTTCCTTTCATTAAACTAGATTATAGTTAAAGTATGATTTTTCTAGCATATATACTGTATTTATAAATTATTCTATGTGCATGTGTTTGTGCACGTGTGTTTGTGCACGTGTGTGTGTGTGTGTGTTATATCTTAACCCAGTATTTTCCAAATCATTAGAAGAGCAGTGGGATTCATAGAAGCCCTTTGATTAGCCCAGGGTCAGATGATAAATTAAGATCAGGGTCAGAATTAGATTTAGTGGTGATGCCGAATCCTGAGCCTGTTGTTGAAGCATGCTGGTTGTGGTTTGATCTGCATAGAACCAGAGGTCAGGATGCTCATAGTTAAGATTTTGTACACTATGAAATGACACAAAAAATTTAACATCAGAGACCATGCAGGAAGCCTCCTTCTTATGACGGGAACCCCAGCATACTGTGACTTTGACAAAGAGATTCCATGAACAGAGGCCCCCTGGGGCTGCCAAACGGGGGCACCTGCACACAACAGGATACCTCACTGATTTGAAGAAATGTCACTAGCAGCTGATAGCATGTGGAAGAAGGGATGACAATCTCCACTTGAGGGTCCCTTGTTCTGACATCTTTCTTTCAAGAAACTGAGCAAAAGCTAGCTCCCCTGGGCTACGTGAGGTAAATATTCAGCCCTCTAAGTTCATGTAATATATTTCGGAAACAAAAAGAATGTTGACTCTTCCTTTGCTTAAAGTGATAATAGTTCTTTCTGTGTCAGAATTAAAATTTTTATCTGTAGTTCATATGTTTATAAAGTTACTACAGATTAAGCATGTAGATCATTGGAAGGAAAAAAAAGAACAAGCAATACTAAAGTCCAGTGTACTACATATGATCTTGCACGTGTGTGAATCCTTGTCTCAAGGGCTTTCCTATGCTTTTGTTTGAGGCAAGAGGGATGTTCATAAACTTGAACAAGAGCTAAACAGGTCAAAGATAAGAGGTCTGTGTAAAATGGGGCCTCTGTATCCCCCACGGAGGGTGGGTAGTACCTGGTCCTACCACCAATCTTATGAGACAGGCCCAGCAATGTCAGGAGTTGACTTGCTTTCATAATAAATGTAAACTCCAGGTATCTAGCAATTTATTACACTGTGATAGCAGTTTTGCTCCCTGTTCGTTTTGGGTAGGACCACTTAGCTCCTTTGTATGTTTCTCCACTTGGATGTTTTTGACGTTGCAGGGTTTCTAGGTGTAACTTCTCGATCTTAGGTAGCATCTTGGCTGACAGACAGGACTGGGCCTCGTGTCTGCAGTGACCGAGCACCATCATAAATGGCTCACTACAGGGCAAGCTCTGTTGCAAGTGTGGTGTGCTGTGTGTATGTACTCTGTGGTCTCTATCACAGCCCTGCAGAACAGGTATTGTTATCCTGCTTTAATAGTGAAGATACTGTGCTCCAGGGGAGTTAGGTCTCTTGCATAGGGTTCCGTAGTTAGTGTCTAGGAGGAAAGAACCCTAATCCCAAGCTCAACACATAAGCAAACAAATGATTACTGAATATCTAGTGTGTGGCAGGGGTCTGGGAGGCCTTAGGGATCCCATAAAGAATGAGATAAATGCCCCAGGTGTATAGTCTGGGCAGTTAAGGCACAAGTAAGGATATGATGTTTTTAGAGTGCACAGAGAAGACCTCAAGAGCTAATTCTATGCTGGGACTTTAGGGATGAATAGAGATTGACCAAGGGAAGAGGGCAGCACTGAAATACATGGTCTTCTGGGCCTAAGGGGCAGGAATCCAGGAAGTGAGCGGGGACATGAATTCCTTGGTGAAGAGCGGGCTGTGCAGCTGGAGGGAGACCTGGAAACAGGTGGCACAGGGAGATAACAACCGGGAGATCAGGAAGAGGGGCCACAGAGTGTTGAGCTGGGGAAAGACTTGAAGTTTGAGGTTGAAGATAAATACTCTGGTCACAATGTTGAACAGATTGAAAAGCTCACTGATGATGAGGAAGCAAGTTGGGCTAGTAAAGGACAGTGGACCTTGAGAAAAAGCAGTGACTGTGAACTTGACGTGAAATAATGCAAGGAGCATGTAAAACATGTAACAGCCTACTAATGGTGACTGACTAGATGCAGCGGATGAGGGAGAGGAAGAATGATCAAAGACAAGGGAGGTTTTGAAATAAACATTTTAATTAGTATTTAAACAAATTAAATACATCCAACTTTACTCACAGTTAAGAAAATACGAACTCAAAGAACACTGAAGTACAATGATTGCATAGATTGGCAAAAAAATTTAACATTATCACAACAATATGCAAGGCAGGTACCCAAAATACATGGTTGGCGAGAGTTCAAAATAGTATTAGAATCTCTATGCAGAGCAACTTGGCAACATTTGTTAAGATTACAAATGCAAGTGCTCAGGAGACTGAGTCAGGAGGATTGGAAATTTAGAGCCAGCTTGGGCACCAACTCCCTGTGATCAATGTATTCATTACGTATAACAAATGTGTACTAATAAAAAGAGAGTTCATGGCCAGCCTTAGATACATAGTGAGACCGTACCAAAAACCAAAAACAAACTATTTACTTTTAAACCAGTAATTTCACTTTCAGGAATTGATTTTACAGATATATAATTTCATACTCATAAAGATTTATGTAGAAGATTATTTATTGCAGCGCTATCTTTATGTGCAAAACCATGCATCAGCTGAGGCCCAGCTGAATCACCTGGTGGAGTTACATCTGTGGAATATCTTTCAGCTGAAAAAAGGGATTAGGAAGATGTGTATCAAGATGGACAGATACCAGGATATAATGCTAAGACAAAAGAACAAAGTACAGAATAGTATAAATAACAGTGCCATGCATCAGAAATATAATGTCTAGTTTTAACATTTTTAATGATTCTACATCTTTATGGAAAATTGTTTCCCAAGGGGCTTTATTTGTTTGTTTGTTTTGTTTAAGGTTGATGTGAGAGTTTTTTAAAAAAATAATTCTATTGTACATATTTAAGGAATAGAGTGTGACAGAGATGCAATCAAAGTTCCTGGTGTAATTCCTTGTGCAGAGGGGGATTCATTCCCAAGGACTGGAAAACGGAAGAAGCCAGCTTTGGGGAGGGTTAAAGAGAGCAGGTGGGATGGGTTGAGCCAATGGCACATTCAAGTGGAAATGTCCTAAAGTCACTGGGAGGAAGGCCTGGGGAGCAGCCCGGGCTGGGCGGGTGTTGGTCCTATGAAATGTGACAGTAGCCAGCAGCAGAGTGGAAGAGCTGGCCATCCAGGATAGGTACCAAGAGGACGCCTGCTCATGCTTGGAGAAGGAGCTCCTCTCTCGTGGAGAGCTGCTAAAGGCACCCACGTCAAGGCTTCTTGTTCCTGCAGCAGAATGTCACCCTGAACAGATGGATACCCACACAGTCAGTTAGAATTCATCTCCCGGCAGGA
Source organism: Dinomys branickii (assembly GCA_004027595.1). Taxonomy (NCBI): domain Eukaryota; kingdom Metazoa; phylum Chordata; class Mammalia; order Rodentia; family Dinomyidae; genus Dinomys; species Dinomys branickii. The sequence continues at coordinate 7,708 of PVLD010033426.1, forward strand.
AACTTAGGTAACCTGGAGAGTATTGCCTCCTTAATATCTTATACCCTCTTACGAAACTGTCCCTTTTGAGCTTCTTATAACAAAAGGTGATTTCTGGGCAAGTTATTGGAACCAAGTCATTGGAACCCAGTCTTTTATCTGCTTCATCTAGGTTATGTGACGGAGTCTGAACCCACATCTTTGAGACTGGAAGTCTCCCCATGAATAGCTGGTTAGCTTGATACTAGTTAGGGGCCAGCTTCCTCTTTAGAGAAGCCCACATTTTGAAGTAGACTCATGCACCTGGTTCACTGCCAAAAAGCAAAGTCAAGTCTGGCTGAGTGAGAGACACCCTACGCTATCTTCCTGTTAGTCAGTGGACAAGACCTTATAACTGCTCCCTCTGCTGTAGAACTAGAAGCCTCCAGAAGAAATGTAAGCGAGAGTCTAAACTTTGACTCCTCAGGACTGGAGATGATTTACTGTAAACCTCCCCGTTCGGGCAGAACAGATGTGCTCATTCTCTTCTTGCATCTGCAAGTCAATGAGGAAAACAGAGAAAGCAACTAAAAGTGATTGGCCTGGAACTTTATTTGGGATTATAACGCAACCAAAAATGTACTTTCAGCTTCTATAGTTCAGTACCAGTTTAAAGTTCCTGGCCAATGATGTTTCACTATGTACATATCATCACTGTAAAAACTTGATAGGAAACATGATTTTTTCTTCTATACTAACATTCCATCAAGTTTCATCTATTGAGTCTGATGAAATCCATCACCTTGCAAAGCGGGATGGGCTGTGGACAAACGTTTACACGAGAGGACGCCTCTTGGATTCCCTCTGCTGGGTTCTGATTAGCAGTGTTTATATTCCATTTAATGTTTCCCATATGCTGTTGGTGTTTCAAAGTTTGGTCTGTGCATCTATTCTGATTACCAGCTGTGGAAGTCTAGACCTGAGGCAGCAGCTTCCAAAGAAATGTCTGGGTGTTCCGGTATCCTGAGGACTAGGACTATTTATTTTGTTTTAGTTTCATTTCATTTTCTATGGACTGTGTAGATCCATGGTGACTATCATCACAAACTTTAGATGTCTTTTGTCTTTACAATGGGGCCATTTTGTTCTGTGCTTAGTTTCTTCTAATTTAAAGAGTATTGGGGTGTTTTATGTGTCTAAAGATAAAGCTGAACATTCCAGAAAATTCCTATGAAATAACCTGTGACTTTTAAAAATTAGCATTGTTATGTTGTGAAAGTGATGTGTGTTCACTGATGAAAGGAAAATCAATTAGTTAAAATACAGCTAGGAAGAGGAAAGTTCTGAGATTTTATTGCTGTGCAAGAGTAGTTGAATGACCATTGTTCTAAAATCTCTTTCTTGTGTTAAGCACTTGGGAAGCTGAGGCAGGAGGATAGTTGTTTGAGACCAGCCTGGGCTACAAAGTGAGCTCAAGGCCACCCTCAAGTGCATAGTGAGACCCTGTGTCAAAAAAACAAAAAAATAAAAATAAATAAAATCTCTTTCTCTCTTGGAATATAGTTTTGTGATTTTGATTTAGTTACTAATAAACTTGTAAGGGCACTTTGCATATTGTCTAATAGACAGTGACCAGATAATTTACTGCCCACATTTGGACATTTTGGAGACTGAAATGGGATGCTTTAAATAATCTGATGGGGACAATACGTGATACTGAGACTGTGCACCCAGTCTCCTTGGACCCATTTCCCCTTCGATAGACTCTTTGCCAGTTACCTCATGTTTACTGAATATTTATTGCCTATAGGCCCTGATTATTAAAGAAAATAAAACTCAGAGTGTCCTCCAGAGTAGACAGTGCAGCCAGAGTTAAAATGCTGCACACCGGGAACCGTAGTAGAAAGGCCCTTGGCATATTTGAGAGTCCATATGGACTGTCAGGAAGGATCAGTGGGTTTCAAAGGGTTAGAAGAGTTTTCTTGCCCAGATGAGGATGAGGGGCCTCCCCCTTAAGAAAGAGTGATGTATGCAAAGACTAGAAGAAAAGTATATGTGGAATTTTGAGTAACTCAAAAAAGCTTAGTCTGATCCTGCAAAAGGATTTGGATCCCTGTTGGGAAAGAGAAGTGGCTTAAGATGCAGCTGCACATAATATCAGAGACCTGATTCTCAAGTCCCTTGAGTGTTATGCTAGAGAGATAGGCTTTGAGTCTAAGAATAGCAGTGTGTTTTAAGTAGCAAAATCATCAGACTTGCATTTTGAATCCTGGATGGGGACACCATTCCTAGGAAAGACTGTGGTGTAGCTGATGAAATTAAGGAGGTGGCATCAACAGTGTTTGGGGCATTGTGAAGGCAAACTTGAGCACCAAGCAGGACAGTGGAAACATTCACAGAAACAGTCAAGGAGGAGCCACCTGGGGAGAGGCGGTGCAGTGCAGATGTCTTTAGTTCGAGGCTTTAAGGGGGCATCCAGGAGGAAAAGTCTTTCTGAGTGATTTTGGCAGCAAGCTAGGAGAAAGCCGGGTTAGACAGAGAGATGGTAGCTTATAGGTGGTATTTGAAGTCAGGGGAATTTGAGACCTGTTGGATTTTTATTACTTATCATGAATTTCTATTAACTCTAGTTCAAGGTTATTGAATTTGTAATAGAGTAGAATAAATGGTAGCTGAAATTATGACATTTTGAAATTCACTCACCCCCACTCATTTTCATGCAAGAAACATTTGTCTGGGAAATATAAAACACCACTATTTGGAATTTATTGTTGAAAGGAGTCAGCAAAGGGATTTTTTAGCCAAAAATCAGACTTAAAAAAATTCTCCATTCTTTCCCTTTCATGATAAAGAGACTTGATTAAAGCTCTCTGGTTAAAAGTAATAAATGATTACAATCCAGCCTGCACTGTGGGAACAGGAAGGCTTTGGTTCATTGAATTCTACAAACAATCCAAAAGCAGTGTAACGACTGCAGTTTCCTCCATTACCAGCTCTTTAAAATATGATTTTTCTCTCTAAAAATTGCTTGTCTTTCTAGCTGCTTTGGTCTGAATATTTGTGGCCTCTCCAAATTCATATGCTGAAATCCTCGCTGTCAAGGTGATGGTATTAAAAAGTGAAACCCTGCTGGGTATGTGGAGCATACCTGTAATCCCAGCGCTCTGAGCCTCCAAGTTTGAGCCCAGCCTGGGCAATTTAGCGGCTTCGTGACCCCATTTTAAAGTAAAATTAAAAAATAGAAGATGCTGGGGATGTAGCTCAGTGTAAATGAGGTAGGTTTGGTCTCTAGTAACTGCCCCTCCCACCCACATCCTACCACACACAAGGAGGTAGAACATCTTGGGTGGTGATTAAACTGAAAGGGTAGAGCCCTAATGAGTGGGAATAACGCCCTCGTAAAATAGGAAGGGAGCGCATTCTTTGGTTCTTTCCACTACATGAGGACACAGTAAGAACTTGGCAGTTTGCAACCTGGCAGTGAGCTCTCACCGCAGCCACCCACGCTGGCACTCTGATCTTGGGCTTCCCAGACTCTAGAACCGTGGAGATGAATTGAGGTGGGTGGTGTTGTTTAAAAGTCAAAGTTATTCTCTTATAGCAACCCAAACTAACTCCAATGCTAGTATTTAATTTTTACATGAAGAACAAATCAAAGTAGAGGGAGAGTAATCAGATAATATGAAACCTGTGAGTAGCACTAGAGATTCTTTATTCAAATGTGTCATTTTTTGGACATGGCAGCTAATGACCAGAGCGATGCAGTGCCTTCCCCTGAGAATGGGTAGAAGTTGCAGAGCTGGTATTCTTGTCCTGGTGGGGACCACATAGCAATGAAAGGATGAGACACAGTTATCATCCAGTGAAATAAAATTTTCCTTCCTTCCTTCCTTCCTTCCTTCCTTCTTCCCTTCCTTCTCTCCTTCCTTCTTCCATCCTCCCTCCCTCTCTTCTCTCCTTCCTGCCTTCTGTCATCTTTCTTTCCATTGAAAACTGATTTCCTGTTTCAAAACACAGATAAATGAAAGTATCGAATAACCACATTTCAGCTGGCCAAAATGTAAGAACAGAAAATGAAAGGAGACAAAGGAACGTGTGTTATACAGTCACCTGGGTATTTTTCTCTTTAATAGGAAATATAAAAAATGTGTTAATTCTTCTGCTTATACATCCTTTACTTAACTGCACTAAAAGTTATTTGGTTTCATCAGAAAATTTTAATAATCTTGTTTAATAAATAAAAGATACTTTTGGTTTGTTTTATAAGGCTGTTCACTTTAGACAGTGGCCTTTGAGATCGTATTATAACTGTTTTATAATAATTGTCGTTCTTCTACCGAGCAGAAACATGTAGATATTACGGAAAGAGAGGTGGAGATTCTGATGCTTCATGTCTTTCCTCTGGTTAGTTGTCTATGATGCTATTGATCAACAGGTCAGAAGGGAGTGAGCTCCAGGCAGAGGTGACACCTCTCTCGCTAGAGAGTGGAGGACGCAGGACAGAGTCAGGGGCCGGGGGCCAGGGGCTCTTTATCTCTGGGAATGACTGCCTCTCTCCTGTCTATGTGAGTGTCTATGGGATCCAGTTGTTTTCTTAGCCCCTCGTAGCTCCACAAGTCTGTTATCTTGCTCTAGCAAAAATACGTTCTCATTTTCTCACAATTTCCGACTCCTCACACTTTTCCTTATTCTGTCTAATGTGTTGCTGAATCCTGTCAGTGTATTCGGTCAACATTAATTTACTATTTCTTACTTATTTACATGGTGCAAGCTACTGTCTTGGATGTTTTCTTTACCTGTCATCTCTTACCGTCATTAGACCGTAAATGCCTTCCCTCTGCACTGACACCTACTCCAGCTGCTTCCGTTTGTGTCCTCCCAGAGAGCAGGCGTCTCTTCTAGGTGGCACGCAGCACCTGCACTCCCAGGCGTACCCTGCCCTTCCGTGCTCTTTCTTTAAAAGAATACGTAGCTCCTGAATAATCCCAGAAGCTAATGTATGGTTACCTTGGCTTAGCACTAGAAAACAGGAAGCAAGTTGAACAAACTCTGGCCCATGTTTAAAATCTGCGTATTTCCTAGAGATGTATCAATTTTTCGTCTAAACAGGAAGTCAGTTAGGTTCATAAGTGAATAAATAAATACTTCCAGATGTAGTTAAATGGACTTACCTGATTGTCAAGAACACACAATTTAAGAAAATGATCTACAGCTTGATTGCACTACTATATGTTTCTCATTCCACTGTTGTTGGTCACTGACAAAATGGCAGTGGGAGGCATTTAGGACAGTGGGAGCATGAGTGTCCACGGCACATATCACAAATGTCACGTGTTCACACATGAAGACGTCACACGTCCATATGCATGCTACCCAGGCTCCATGGAGCAGGCCTCTTAATTGCATTTTATATATGCTTTGTGCAACCAGGCATTGATCTTTCCAGTGCCGTTGTCCGGTTCAAAGAGTTGTAATTAGGCAGAAAGATCTGCTGAAATGGATTCTATGGAATTATTCAAATGCTCTGTATGTATGAAATTGTTCATCGAGGATTATTTATCTGGAAAGAGACAACTTTAAATATGCACTGAAACTATTTAAAAATTTTATCCTTTCCCATTATTTACTGATATTCTGTGTGTTTCTTGGACAGAATTTCAAATTTCAATTTCATGCAAATTTCAGAGCTTTTGTGTTTTGCTGCGAAACTGCTTTGTGCCTTCCAGTGGGCCTGCTAATCGGTGAGCTCTTTATCCATGAGCTCAAGAAGCAGGGTCTTCTGTATTAACCCATCGTGAGCTCTAAGATAGTCCAACGAGATTTTTACCTACTTTGTCTTCCAGTAGGTTTAGAGTTTCTGTTTTGATGTTGAGGTCTATGATCCATTTTGACCTGAGTTTGGTGCATGGTGATAGACTGGGGTCTATTTTCAGTTTTCGGCAAGAGGCAAGCCAGCTTTTCCAGCACCATTTATTAAACAGGTCTTCTTTTTTCCAGTGGGTTTGGTTGACCCC
>PVLD010033427.1:0-13679 GCA_004027595.1 Dinomys branickii
GGAAGAACCAACTCTTTGATTCACTAATTTTTAGTAGAGTTTTCTTCTTCTCAATTGCATTAATTTCTGCCCTAATTTTTATAATCTCCTTCCTTCTTTGGGCTCTTTGTTTCGCTTGTTGCTCTTTTTCTAAGAGTTTGTGGTGTAGGATTAGGTTATTTATTTGCTCTCTTTCTGTTTTCTTTGTATATGAGTTCATTGCTACAAATTTCTCTCTGAGGACTGCTTTCATTGCATCCCACAGATTCCGGTTGGTTGTACTTGCATTTTCATTTATTTGTAGGTATTTTTTAATTTCTTCTTTAACTTCTTGTGTGACCCATTTGTTATTCAGGAGGTTGTTGTCTAATTTCTAAGTGTTCATGTGATTTTTGGAGTTCTCTTTGTCATTAATTTCCAATTTTATTGCACTGTGGACCGATAATATGCATGCGATAATTTCAATTATTTTTCATTTAGGTAGATATGCTCTATGGGGTAAATGTGGTCTATTTTAGAGAAAGACCCATGTGCAGCTGAGAAAGATGTGTATACTGATGTTGTGGGGTGGAACACTCTGTATACATCTACTAAGTCCATTTGTTCATACTTTTGGTTCAGGTCTGTTATTTCTTTCGTGAGTGTCTGTCCAGTTGACCTGTCTCTTTGCGTCAGAGGGGTGTTTAGGTCCCCTATTACAATACTGTTATTAGTTATTTGATTTTTCACGTCTGTTAAGATTTGACTTGTAAAGTTAGGTGCTCCATTGTTTGGTGCATAAATGTTTAGGATTGTTACCTCTTCCTCTTGCAGCTTTCCCCTAACTAGTATATAATGGCCTTCTTCACCTCTTTTGACTGTTTTTGATTTGAAGTTTACATTGTCTGCAAACATAATAGCTACCCCTGCTTTTTTCTGGGGACCTGTTGCATGGAGAATTGTTTTCCAACTTTTAACTTTGAACCTGTGGATTTCCTTTTGAGTAAAATATGTTTCCTGTATACAGCATATCATTGGATTGTGTTCCTTAATCCACTCTTTCAATCTTATCCTTTTGACTTGTGAATTGAGGCCATATACATTAATGGTTATAATGATTATATGTTGGCTCATTCTAGTCATGTTATTTACTTGGTTGTTGTTTTCCTTCTTTTGCTGACTGTTTACTTACTTGTTCTGTTTAGGGAGTTATTTCTATCATTGTTCTTGGGATTGTGGTCTCTTTTTTCTCTGTCTAGAATATCTTTTAGTGCTTTTTCCAATACTGGTTTGGCACTCATGAAGTTCTTCAGTTGTTCTTTGTCATGGAAATATTTTATTTCTCCATTGAATTTGAAGGATAGTTTTGCAGGATACAACAGTCTGGGTTGGAAGTTGTTTTGTCTCAGAATCTGTAATACCTCGCTCCAGGCTCTTCTTGATTTAATGGTTTCTGTTGAGAATTCTGCTGTGATTCTGATGGGCTTTCCTTTATAGGTGATCTGTTTCATTTCTCTAGCAGCTTTTAATATTGTGTTCTTTTGCTGGATATCTGAGATCTTGACTATTATATGTCTGTGTGTGGTTTTCTTTGGGTTATGGATCATTGCGGTTCTATTTGCCTCGATTAACTGTACTTCAGTATCTTTTACCTTGTTTGGGAAATTTTCTGGTATTATTTCAGCAAATATTCTTTTTATGTTGTTCGTGTTGTCTCCTGCTGTTTCACTTACTCCTATTACTCGAATATTATTTCGTTTTGCCTCATCTTGCAGCTGTTGGATTGATTTTTCTTGGGTCTTTGATGATTTTATGAGATCCTTCCTTTCACGCTCATAAGCTGCCATGCTGTCTTCAAGGTCTGAAATTCTATCTTCGGTTTCGTTTAAGCGGTTTTGCAAGCTTTTCATGGAAGTTTTCAAATCCTGGCAATCTCTTTGGACCTGTTTCATTCTTGGTAAGTCATTCCCAAATTGCTCTCATAATGTTTCCATTTGTTTCCTATTGTCTTTTAATCTTTTGTCTATTTCTTCTCTATGTGTACCGAACATTTCTTTCCTTATAGTTTTCAGTTCATTTTTGTCTGAGCGATCATTGCAGGTATGTGGCTTATTTCTGCTTTAAGCTCTTCTATGGCATGTTGGAGTTGTTTCTTCATTTTGGATGCAATCGTTTCAGAACTTGCAGGTATGTGGCTTCCTTGTTCCCCTGTATCCTGGCATCCAGGACTTGTTCTGGGTGGGGCTGAGTTCTGAGACTGCGTTTTGTTCTTCTGTCTTCCCATTTTTGGGTATCAGGTTCAAAATATTGAGCAATAAATTACCCAGGCAGTTCACCAGGCAAAGGTCTGTTTCAAAGGCTGCTCCAATGACTCCTTCTCTTCGGGAGAATGTCCCTTAAGCTTTCTGCTGAGAGTTCCGCTTAAAAGGCTGTTCATATCCTGGTTTGTAGGATGCGCTACTCCCTACCGAGAGACCTGGGTATGGTTTGTAAGACAGCTCCCCCACCCTCCCAGGGTTCCCTGCAGATATAGGGATGAATCTCCTCCCCTGCTCGGTGATCTGTTCACCCTGCGCAGATAGCTCACCAGTTTCGGAGTCCCTGCAGGCAGGATGGTTCCAAAGTGCCAGTTTTTTTGTACTACTGTGGCAATCCGCCACTCCCTTCCGCTTCTGTTTCCTTGCGCTTTCCGAGTGTGGGGGTGGGAGCAGGATGCTCCACTCCTCCGTGCTTCTCACGCTGCCTCGGCTGCAGACTGCAGGCCGCTGAGGGTCTTGGTTGCGGGGGCTGTGACCAGAGCGGGATCCCGGTTCGCTGCTCGTATTTGCGTAGCCTGCCCAAGGTGCGCGAGCTCCAAAACCACCCCTTGCTGCCACTGCCAAAAAGCCGATTTCTGGCCGCAGTCGCTGGCGAGCCGCTCGGGTTCGGGAGGTGGGAGGGATCAAGCTGGCTGTGCCCCCAGGGTGCTCGGACCCAGCAAAGCCTCCTCCCGTCCACCGCTCTGAGCGTCTCTGGTGCCCAGCGCTCTGAGTTTTCCCACGTCTTGCCACGGCAATTTGGGCCACCCTGCCCCTTCTGCCCTGGCAGCTCAGAGAAACACTTTCATTTTGAGCTTCCCATCCAAGGTCCCGGCATTCGCACTTGCCAAGTCTGTCTTGAGCTGGGGTTGTCTATCAGGGAGGATCCCTCCTTTGCTACTCACCTGGTCGCCATCTTCCTGGAAGTCCTTTTGTCTTATTTCTAACCTGGGTGGTAAATAGCCCATGCTTCATTATTAGGTATATTATTAAGTGGATGTTATATAGGTATGCTTTTTCTCAGATTAAAGATACTCTTTCCTTTCCTAATTGGTTGAGAGTTTTACCATATAAGGGTATTGAATTTTGTCAGTTGTTCATTCCTCACATATGTACAGATGACCATGTAAATTTTGTCCTTTATATAGTATATTGATAGAGTTTCAAACATAAAAACAAACTTTCATTACTAATATAAACCCCACAGGGTCATAGCCTTTTGTAAGTTGTGAGATTCAAGTTTCTAGTGTATTATTCAAAACAAAATATAATATATTTTTATATCAGTATATTTTTGAAAGGAAGATAGAGCTACTGTTAGTAACTCTTAGGAAATGTTAGTGACAATTTGAGAGATGTTTAAAGTGTTCCTAGAAAGATAAGATTGTTGTTAATACCTAAAATGCTTTGCAAAATTCTCGCATTTAAACTGGGGGCCTGGTAGGAAAGAGTGGTTCACCGGGGATATGAGTTGGACAGTGTATTCTTATCCCTGAGTCCTTTTTATTTTCTGCCTTTACTGGTAGGTATGTTATTTCTGTCTTGGACCCAACTGACCATTCACTGAATTCACAGAATGTGTAAACCAAAATACATCCCTTCTCCTTTAAGTTGTGGGTGTCTGTTATTTTTGGTGTTGTTATTTTGCTTTGTTTTGTGACAGTGAAGGGAAAATGACTAACCCAGCCAACATTTAGGCTAAAATAAGTAGAATACTGTCTTAACTGTTACCAATGAGATGACTGATGTGCATGAAAGAGAGATATGGGTATTCTTGCCCAGGTCACTACAGAGCCATGTTGGTAAAACCAAGGCTGATTTGTGTTGGTGAAACCAAGGCTGATTTGCCAATTCTTATACTTAATTTTAAAATTGTTGACCATACTCTACTTTTCGAAGTATTGTGCACTTGCAAAACTACACCGTTCTGAATTTAATCCTCCTTTTTATAATGCTTCTTATTTTCTGTTTTGGTTTATTTTTCTTGTGCCATTCCTTGAATTTCAGTATTCCTTAGAAGTTAGGCTTTGTGTCTCTTTTCAGATCGTAAACATTTCTGGGGAGATTTTGTCTACTGTTGTTGCTGAAACTATTGATGTAATGTTGATTACCAAATCAATCTCATTCCTTCTCTCTTTCTTAAATAATTCCAACTAGTGTATATTTATGATCTATGTTGTATAGCACAGTATCTTGACAAAAGCAGTCTACTCTACAATGGATCCATTGTTTTCTCTGAACTCACAACCTCTTTCACCTTCTGGGTTCCCTAGCATCATAGTTAACTATTTCATCATTTACCCAGTGTGGTGGACTGCCAACTGGTGGTCAACTTGTAACACCCAGGTGAAATGACTCAGCGTGGTGCTGGGTGTGGAGGGCCCATCTGAGGACTGTTGCTAAGAACATAAAAAGGAGAACTGGAGAGGAAGAGGTAGTGTTGTTAGTTCTCCTGGAGAAGCTTTTCACACTGGCTTTCCTGATATGAACCTAGCTGTTCGCATTGTCAGAGGAGCTCAGGATATTTTGTCACTGAGGATGGCTTTGGTAGTTTTGGGGGGAGCTCCAGTCCTTACTTTGAGCATCATTTTCTGAGTCCAGTGCAGATCCCTCAGCCTGGTAGGACAGATCCTTCTTCTCACTGGCACATACTTTCTCAGTTCTACCACTGAACTTTGAGCCTTTCCAGTGCAGAACTGTGAAATAAATATGTATGAGATATTGTCATGGGCTCCAAGCATCCAGTTGCACTCATGGGGGACATTGTTATGGGTTCTAGTTCTTCAGCTGGACTCATACAAGACACTGTCCTGGTATCTAGGCCCTCAGCTGGGTTCTTTGGGTCTCTAGTTTGTGGACAGATTTCCTGCATTCTTTTGTATTTGACTCTTTGGGTGACTATTATACAATAATCCTATAAATTATGTACCCCCTATTAAATTGTTTCCCTTGAAAAGCCTGACTACAACACCAAGTTACTCAAGGAAGTATAAATGTAATACTGCTTATCCACTCTATCTATATGCAAATATTACTGAAGGTACTTTATAAATAGTTCACACATCTGTCCACATCTCCCCTCACTGCATTATTCTTATTAAAGCTTTGCTCCTGTTTTAACTCAATATTAGAGTAATGTGATTAATTTTTCAAAACAATTAAATATCCACAGAATTCAGAAAGAACTTTCTTCAGTGCAAATTAGACCATGGAATTTTGCTCTTTTACACCTTCCTTTTTGTGACTGTGTTCCCTTAAATTGCTAAAGTGACCAGCCTGGCCTTGAACTTGCCAATCTTCTTCCCCACCTTCACAGAGTGTTAGGATTACGGGCCTGTGTCACACCACCTAGTTTTTACAACTTTTCTTCCACTTACAATTGTTCTTGAGGTAAAATGTAGACTTTATAGAGCTCTTGAAACTCTACACTATTTTGCTTGCCTTACTGCTTGTATTGTCATCCTTTGCTTCTTCATATCTTATACAACAGCAGTTTTTGAACGAGTGAATTGGATTTTAGCCTTAAATAATAAATAGTAAATTAAAAAACTATCACACTAGACACTATGAAACTTTGAATAAGTCATTTCTTTTGCCCATTCGTAAAATTGGCAAAATACTGCCCCAAACCACATTTCTTATAGGTATTCTGCAGGAAATATAAAGTCTGTTAATAGTTTGAAAAGTACTAGTAAACTTCAACTGTTATGCATTTTGCTATAATTTAGAGCAATGATATTTATAATAAAAATAATAGCATACATGAGAAAGTGATTTGGGATTGATATTTGTAATTTTATGCTTGAGTTCCAACTTGTCCACTTACAAATAGAAGTCACAGAAAATGAAACTTTCTGAAATTTTTGTATCTATAAAACAGGCAAATTAAAATTCCTCAACATAATTTTAGCTATAGTGTTAGGAAGAATATATAAATTATTACATATGTACATTTTATAAACAACATTTTCTGTTTGTTGTTATTTCTGCAGTTAGAATCCTATCTTATTTTAACTGTAATTACCTTAGGTTGAGACACATATACAACCATATATAAAAATGTCCCTCATTGTCTAGTTCTTGAAATTGCACATATCACCCTTTTCTCATTTTCTAGACTTTTGTGTGGTAATCCGTAAGATACTTTTATCAATCCAGCATCATTAATTAGTGAAATTATTGAATACCTGTCAGTTTGTCAGATTTGTGCTATCTGCTAAGGCTATCTACCAAGTCCTTATGTGGTCCCTGGCACTCAAATAATGTATAGATTAATCTAGACAAAATAAAATATCACCTTACCATAGTGGCAGTTCAGTGAAGAAAACCTAGGATATAATACAAATGACTACACCCTACGACTTTTCTAAAAATGTCAGTTATTTATTTTTTATTATTTTCACTTAAGAATACATCTTCCTGCAAATATAGGTCACAATCACCATATTCCAGTCACTGTGGCTGGATTTATTATTTTAGCTCTATGAAAATTACTTTCAGCTTTGTCAACAGAATGGATAGCGTGCTCTCACCAAGTTGTCTCCTTGGGATACCTCTATACAAATACAAGATTTTTAAAAATAAGTCTATTTACATAATATCTTCTTGATCAGTTGATGTCAGTTTAATATCATATGTGATATTAGTTAGACATATTTGATCCTGCAGTTAGAATAATCAATAAATATCCAACAAAGTCAATTTTTTTATAAGGTGAAAAAAATAAAATTTGTCCCTTATCCTACACCATTCACAAAAATCAGTTGGAGTACATTAAAAACATCTTATAATGATAAAACTCCTGGAAGCAACATACAGAAAATTCCTTGACATTTGTCTTAGTAGCTATTTTTTGGATTTGACCCTCAGAAAGCACAGGCAACACAGGTAATAGTAAACAAATGGAGCTACACTAAGTAAAAAGTTTCTCTACTGCAAAGGAAATATGCTATAAGATGAAAAAGCAATCACAAAATGGGAGAAAATATTTGAAATAATTTATCCAGTAAGAGATTTATTCTCAAAATACAATGACACCACAAAATTCAATAGGATAAAAACAACTACATAACTCAGTATAAAAATGTGCAAAATTCTCAGCAGACATTTTTCCAACAAATTATAGAAATAGCAAAAAGAAAATGAAATCTACTCATCAGGGAAATGCCAAAGAACTCAGAATGGGATATCACTTCAATTGTTAAGGATGGTTTTGCTCAGAGATTCTAAAGATTAGTATGCATGAAGATACAGAGATAAGAGAACTCTTATATATCAGCCTTGGAAATATAAATGGACACAACAATTATGGAAAACTACTGTAGAGTTTACTAAAAGAAGTAGAACTAGTATGCAATGAAGCAACCCCATTTCTGGGTAAATATCAAATGGGAATAATGCCACTGTCTCAAAGAGGTTGTTTCCATACTCAGTGCAGCATTTCCCACAACAGCCGATGGAAGCCAACATGTAAAAATAAGCTAAGTGTCTATAACTGTACTAATAGATTATTTAAATGTGATATACATATATACAATGAAATATTATTCAGCTTTAAATATACAAGGAATTGCGCCATAAATTTTAACAGTCCTGAATATGGAGGACATTAGGCTACGTAAAATAAAACAGGCACAAAAAGACAAAGACTGAATGATACCATTTGTATGATTTAGATATAAAATACTATCAAAATGTTTGTTTGGTTTTTGAGTTGGTACCTGGTCAAAAGAAGCAGGTCACTGGGTACATGAACTAGAAAAGTATATTCTTGTCCTTGGCTCCCTCTCCACCTTCATTCTCTGCTTTTGTCTAACATGAAGTGAAGAACTTTTTTCTACAGTGCCCTTCTGGCATGACAGTCCTGCCTTGGAGGCATCCCAATACGAGCTAAATGCACCAAAACATCAGCCAAATTAAACCTCTCTTTCTTTAAGTTACAAATATCGTTTTTTTTGTCCTCGTGATGGGAAAGCGACTAATATTGATAATTGGGACTAGGAGTGGGGAATTGCCCTGTCTTTAATTACCCATGCAATTCAGAAGCATTTGGAAATTGTTTGTGAGGCGTTTAGAAAAGTTTGGGATATTCAGGCTGCAAAAGCCCCCAGAGTGTTGCAGCAGAACTGGATGGGTGACTCTGGTCACAGCTCAGAAGACCAGAATGCTGATAGGACTGCAGACAGTAAAGGCCAGGATCAAGAATTTTCAAATGGCAACAGTGATTCCACTAGCAGTTATCCTAGAGCAAATAATTGTCTAAATTTTGCCCATGCATTTAGACTTTGGAGAACATTAAGAGAGAAGGTGGTGAATTAATCTGGCAGAGAAAGTTTCAAAGTACCCCTATCTTCAACATCTGTCGTGGGTACTGCTAGCTGCTTTTAGTCATACGTTTTATGAGAATTGGTGGTAGATTAGGGGAAAGCAGAGCTCAGAAATTTGAAATTTGTACACATTTGACAGAAACGTAGCACGTGGAAAGTTGTGACCGAAGAGAGTATGTATGCTAAAAAAGATTGGCAATAAAAAGAAGCTGAACCCTTTCCATAAGGACAATGAGAACAGCGCCTGAAGGGCATCTCAGGAGATGGTCACACCTCACAACTCACAGGCTCCAAGGTATAAAAAATGTCAATTACCTTTGGAAGATTTTGGTTTGAGAAGAGAGACCCAGGGTACACTCTTCATTCAGGGCCATCTATGGAAGAGTTTCTATGAATCAGTCATCCGGTCACTAAGAAACCTGTGTATCTGTGATCTAAGGGGGGGTCAGGATACTGCAAAACTGAAGGCAGATATTGGCACCATCTACATGTTGCTGGGTTTTCATACATGCAGAATACAAACATTACAGTTTCATAGAGGCTTTCACTCTTTTGACAGTTTATCATGGGATCATAAATGTGCCAAACTAGCAGTATTGCTTAAGGGTCATCTGAAGGAAATTTGTGTCTTCAATTTCTACTTGGTGATAGTATTTCTTAGGCGGATTCTATTACAATTAAAATTCTCGATAACACATTCCCTATTGAAGACTGTGCTAAGCACTGAGCTGTCTGATTCATATTCCCTCAAAAACAAAGGACATGTTCTCCTTGCCACTCAGAGAGAGGAAAAAGGCTTCATTCAGTTGGCATGATTTTCATGGATATAAAGTTCTTTTGCCTCATACTTGACAAATTATGAAAGCCTATCTAAGTGGGATTGACTGAGATCTTTGTTGAAATAGTCTGACAATTGCTTTTCTTTCTGCTCAGTTCTACTTCTTTCCACAGGTGTTTATCTGGAGAACATTGTCCTACACATTTACTGCACAAATCTCTATTTGTGAATTCACATACATTAGAAACTGATTTGCAAATGCAAACAAGTTGTAACACGAGAAAGAAGAAGACATGCAAGATAAAAAGAGAGAATATGGAGAATCAGCAGTTGGATACACTGGACACAATCAGACTTTAAGAAACTAAGAGCTTATAACGGGATAATTGCACATTTCATAAATTTAAGAGCCAAATTTTACTATTTAAAGCAGATTCTGGGAGTTTAGTTTCATAAAATCCATCACATTAAACATTCTGAATACAGTTTGTACACACATGTGTATACATATGTACATACAATTATGTACAAACATGGATATAACACACATGTGCATATATGTGCATGGAACAAATGTATTGTGAATGTGTGCCAGGAAGACAGAATAGATTCAAGGGGCAATCAAAATATATGGAGAATTTTTAAATTTGAAAAATTTATTATGATGTAAGACATAGCCATGAATCTGCCTCAAAATTTTCCTCATGCCCTCAAACACACATATACCATCATATTGTTACTATCTGAAACAATTGGCTAGGTCTTCTTTCATGGGTGAATTTACGAGGTGTGATCAAAATTTCAGTGAATGCTGCTGCCAAGTGCCATTCAACTAAAAGGCAAGCTCATAAAAATATTACGGAGTGTCTTCCTCTACCTTGTTCACAGAATCTGGCACTGTGAAACTTCTAGCTTTTCTCTAAAGTCAAAAGGACCATGAATTACAATTTGTGAGTAAATTCAGGACACTGAGAAAGCTACTGCAGCATAACAAAAGACACTCACAAAAGGACACTTCTAGAAGAAGCTCTTCAGAAAGTGGAAAGAACAATGGGACAATTGTATTTGAAATTCTGCTAAATATTTTGTGGGGATTAATAGCAATGTGTCTTCTACTATAACTAGTTTTTAAAAGTTTGAACATCACCATATTTTCTGTAATACCCCACATACCACTTTTCCACTAAGTATTTTCTTTTGGCTTTGTATTTTAAGCCTAAGAAAAGAGAAGCTCTTTTGACCATACAGTGGAGAAAATAATTAAGTTTCATTCTGCTGAGAGGCCGTGTCAGCAGTACTCAGTAAAACTGCAGGGTAAGGTAAAGGATATAAAATTGCAATGTGCTGACAAATGGAACACTTTCCACTTCCAATAAATTAAGGTGCTCCAACACTTTTCCAAACTCTTCCTGATTTACTTTTCCTTTTGAATTCTGAGAACGATGTGGAATGAGGAGAAATGAAAAACAAAAGAAGCAAATAACTTCTTTTCTTGTCCTTCAGGAAAACTGTTATACATTGTTATGCAGCATCCTATCATGATATATGCATTCCTGTCTCATTTTTGGTCAACCCAGTGGGCCAGGTAAGATTTGTCAGTAGCTGATATTTTTATAAATGTCTATGTGTTTTGATGATATATTCTAATCACTATCAATTATGAACTAAACATGGTTAAATCTTTGGCTTTTTCATCTAACTAGTAAGATGAAGTGGCACCTTGATATCTGTAATTATTGAGAAGAGTTAAAAGTTCAAATGGAACTTTGAGCTGGACCCTTTACATAAGGCACTCCATGAAGAATGATCAATACACAGCTCTTGCCTTTGAGGAGCTAGCAGCTGATTTGACAACATAAAACAAGCACATGAGAATAACTTAAAATAACAGATGATGATGTAGTACAATACTTCATGAAGAAAAGTCAACTTATATAACATGAGGTCTGTGGAAACTTATTGGAAAACCAAACAAAACTTTACAAATGATATATGGCTTTCATGTCTCTTGTTTTGCCCTAAATCTCCCTCATACAAAAATCCATCCTATTGATAGACATATTAAAGTGTGTTGCACTATAAAATGATGTTCCATCTGTTCCCTAAGCTTGAAGTAAGACTGACCCTCTGGGAAGGTGCAATATGTATCAAATCTTCAGTACAACTTTTGTGCTAGGCATCCTTTGGGAGGCAGTGTTGAAAGAATCTGAGGGAATGAGAGTGCAATAATTCCGTCTAGGCTCATCAACACTTGGTTATGTGAGTGCTACAAGACTACCACAAATTCAGTCTATATTCAGAACATGTACACTCATATTTATTATCTATTTGCTCTCTCTTAGAATGAGATTCACTGTTAAAAGCATTTCTGTTTTTCTTTATATTTCCAGTAGATTATAATCATAGCTTTGAGCCCAAGCAAAATTTCACCATTATTCTAAGTGCTTTTTATGGTATAATTTATTTAATTTTCACAACCCTATCAGAAAGATATTTTTAATATTCTCATTGTACAGGCAAAAATCAGTGAAAATAATGGGCAAGTAATTTGTTTAAGGTCAAATAGCTAATTGGTTGTGGAACCAGTATTTAAACCTATGAAGTCTAGTTTCAGACACCATGTTGTTAATTAGTAAATGATTCTGCCTATGCTTTGTATATTTGATAGTTCAATATTGTAGCTTGGAAAGTAAAGCATGCCTCCTATTATTGAGCAATATACAAACAAGCATTTTTGGAACCAGTTTTTCTTGCATAAATGAGCTAATTATATTTTCTACTTTACAGCTATTTTTAAAATATAAAATGAGAATTTGTGTGAAAGTTTAGCAATAGTTGGCATACAGTAAACATTTAATAAATATTAGTAATTATGATAAGGAAGAACAAAAATATCAAATCCATAAAGACTAACAGAATAGGCAGAAAGTTCAAAGAAGTACTAAATTAAGATATAATATCCTAGCTAGCTGTCCTTTAGACAAAGGTCTTCTATCTAGAGCATACAAAGAATTAAAAAACATGTACCTATCCAAATTCAAAGACCCAATCCAGAAATGGGCATCTGAGATGAATACACACTTTTCAGATAAAGAAGTACAAATGGCAAATAAATATATGAGAAAATGTTCCACATCCTTAGTCATCCGAGAAATGCAAATAAAAAGAACACTGAGATTCCATCTAACCCCAATAAGAATGGCCAGTATGAAAAAATCATCCAATAACAAATGCTGGCGAGGCTGTGGAGAAATAGGGACTCTATTACACTGCTGGTGGGAATGCAGACTGGTGCAACCACTGTGGAGAGCAGTTTGGAGATTCCTTAGCAAACTAGGTCTAGAGGTTCCATTCAAACCAGCTATTCCCCTTCTGGATATTTTCCCAGAAGATCTGAAAGCATCATATCACTCTTATATATGTGCACCCATGTTTATAGCAGCACAATTTGTAATAGCTAAATTGTGGAAGCAACCCAAATGTCCATCCACAGAAGACTGGATTAAAAAACTGTGGCATTTTTATACAATGGAATATTATTCAGCTATAAAGAGGGACAGATATGGAGCCTTTGTAGGCAAATGGTCAAAACTAGACAACATACTCATAAGTGAAATAAATCAGAGGTACATGTGCAGGCAACGTATTGTGTCACTGGTGTAAGAACCTGGGGGTGGGGACATAAACTAAGAGTTATGAAAGAAATCTGTTCAAAAGTAAAGAACAGAGGGGATGAGGGAAAGGAGAAAAGAATGAGGCAAAAATTTATGTATGTATGTATGTATGTATGTATGTAAGTATCTATGTATATATATATGTGCAGGATGGCTAACATGGTTCTACTATTGCCTTATGTCATTGAATGGTAAGGAATATTTTATGACTGATTGTTTGATCAACCTTGTATGTCTTTATGTGTTCTCCGGTGCATACATTTTGAAGATATCAATATGAAATGCAACAACTATTGTTGGTTTTCTGTTGCTTTGTCTATAATTCAATTATAAGTTTATTGAGCGACTTTGTGTCTCTTTGTTAATGCTTTTCGGTTTTTTTTTCTTTCTCTTTCTTTTCCTGTTGTAGTTGATGTAGTTCCTTTTGCTTTCACAGTATAAAAAGAAGTACTACTGACTTAGGTCACTTTATTGTAAGGAATAGTAGATGATTAATTGTCTGATCAATTTTGCATGTCTATACCTATTTTCCTGAATATACAATTAGAAATTATCAATATGTAATGCAACAACCATTGATGATTCCCTGTCACCCTATCTGTAACTCAGATTCGATTGTACTATTCTTATGCTACTTTGTGTATGT
>PVLD010033428.1:0-13679 GCA_004027595.1 Dinomys branickii
TATTATTCAGCTATAAAGAAAGACAGTTTTGGGGACTTTGTAGGCAAGTGGACAAAACTGGAGTCCATACTCATAAGTGAAATAAATCAGCGATACATGTGCAGGCAACGTATTGTATCACTGGTGTAAGAACCCGAGGGTGGGAATATAAACTAAGAGACATGAAGGAAATCTGTTCAAAAACAAAGAACAGATTGGATGAAGGAAAAGAGAAAAGAAAAAGACAAAAATGTATGTAGGTATATATGAATATGCATATATGCAGGAGGGCTAACATGGTTCTACTATTGTATTATATCACTTAATGCTAAGGAATAATCGATGACGGGTATTTGATCAATCTTGTATGTCTGTATGTGTTATCCTGAACACACACTTCGAAGAAATCAATATGCAAAGCAGCAACTATTGGTGTTTTTTTGTTGTTGTTGTTGTTGCTGTTGTTGTTGTTTGCCTGTTTTGTTTTTTGTCTTTGGATTTTTGGTTTTTGTGCTTTTTCTGTTGTTGAGAGGATTAATTGTGTGACTAAATTTGCATGTCTGTATATGGGCTTATATATTTACACTTCGAAGATATCAATGGATAAAGCAATAACCACTGTTGAGATCATATCACCTTGTCTATAGATTAGTTGTGATTGTACTATTTTTTATGCTAATTGGTGTCTGTTTGTCAATATGTTTTTGTACTTTTATTTTTTTTAAATAAAAAAAAATAAAAAAATAAAAATGGTGACATGAAAGTAGAATGGAGACTATTCTACTTTGATAGAGGAAGGGAATTAGTGGGAATAAGTGGGAGGAGGACTGGAGAGTAAGGGAGGGTCATGCGGGATGAATATGATCAAAATGTATGCACTGAAAGCCAATATTTGATAAAATTAATAAGTACTTATATGTGCTTATTAATTTGTTGCTAATAAGTACTTATAAGAAATATAAATAAAATTTGGAAATATAGTAAATAAGATACAGCCTCATAGAAATATAAACTATTTTCATTTTACTGCATTTCCTACTACTTTTCTGTACATATTCCCATATAGCTGAAATCACATATATGTACTATTTTGTTGTATACTTATGATGCTCTCTACATTCCCCAATATCAGTTTTATAATTATTTTTAATGTCAGAATATTACATTGTATTTAAATTCTAATGTGATAAATTGCTTATTATTGTGCATAGTGTTATGTTCTTATAAACATTTGCACACATTTATACTTTGTTCTTTATTTGCATGCAGTAGAATTACAAGATTAGAGTTAACCTTTTTAAGACTTTAGATATATTTTACCAAAGAGTTGTGCAAAAATACTCTCCCACTAACAGTATATGAGAATATTTCAGCTTATGGCAATATTGCCAGTTTTCAGAATGAAGAGGAAAAATCTATGCAAATTTGATAGTAAAAGTGTTTCACTACAATTTTATTCATATTTATCCAGATACTAATTATGTTTATCCTTTGTTTTTTTACCAATAACTCTGTTCATTGTTTTCATTTTTCATCCAGTTAATGAAATTATGAGGTTTTATGGTCTCAAAACAATAAAATACTTGCTAGAGTTCACTTTATTGGTTGATTTAAATGTTCTCTTTAAAATATTCTGAAAGCTACAGCTTATTGGTAGAAAAAATATAAAGCATATGTGTTTATGAATCACCATGTACAGTCATATTAAGTATATTCTCCAAATAACATGACTTGTTTTGTCATGCTATTAGTGGAATACATTTCGCAGAAATATGATTTTACATTCAAACCTAAATATATTACCTTTACATCAAAAGGAAAACAGAATGATAAAAACATAACTCTGAGAAACTTAAATCTTAGAAGACCAGATTAGATTTGTTGAAAAGAAAGTTCTTTTATCTACCTTTTCAAGGACTTGATCATTGCTTTCACCTCTGTCTGTGCCTCTGTATCCTAAAAAGAAAATACAAATGCAAAATGAAATCTCACCTATTTATTCTGTAGTCTAGGTTATCTTGAAATGGATTATGATTGAGTGCAGTTATACTGTTTAGAGGCCTCTCAAAGAAACAGTGGATTTCTTAGGAGCAGCCAGGATTCGATTTATGGGAATATGGGTAATGTGGAGCTCTCTCTCTGCACTTTCCCGCCACAGATTTGGAATGGTGGGATTCAGGAAAGGCAGTTTTGTACATAGAAACTGACACAATGAAAACACCAACATATTAATATTATTATTTTTCTCCTCAACTATTAGATGAAAGGAGTACTAGCCCAGCAGCAGAAAATGGAATAAAATCTAAGATTCCACTGTAAGAATCCTATTTCATGATTGACTTTATCAAATTACCTTATCCTGGAGATTACTATAAGTCTGTTTGTCATAGAAGGGTGATTAATGTCACTTCAAAAGAATACAGCAATTT
Source organism: Dinomys branickii (assembly GCA_004027595.1). Taxonomy (NCBI): domain Eukaryota; kingdom Metazoa; phylum Chordata; class Mammalia; order Rodentia; family Dinomyidae; genus Dinomys; species Dinomys branickii. Next base: position 2,409 of record PVLD010033428.1, read on the forward strand.
AAAAATACAGTTCCCCCCCCAGATTAGCATATTCATCACTATATAACAAAATATTATACATTACTTTATATATTTAAGCTTTTTCTGTATACTCAAGGCCAATGAACTTTAAAGCTGCCTCTAGTTAAAAAACTTTCAGGCCACTGATTAAAGTCATTTCATCTGGCAATCATTTTATACTGCTTTGACATGAAATTTCTTTTTATCTAAAAATGGAATGTTTCTCAGGATCTGAGATTATCACCCCAAAGTCAAGAAAAGTCCATATAAATAATAGAAATACTGTAGTTCAAATTCTGGGAATGCAAAGCTGCCTAAACATGTGAACCTGGGCTAGAGACCAAGTGGCTGACCCTCCCAGCATTGAGTAGCAGTGTGATGGGCTTGGAGCTCCCTGACGACACGTCCACAAAAGACATGCCCACAGATGACCATAATGCAAGGGAAGAGTTACACAGGCCACAAGGGAGAGGCAGGTACGATATACAAGTTCACAAGACAAGGACAAAAGTAACGGCTCTATTGACTTCACTGTAATTTGTGGCACTGGTAGACATTTTGGCAATGAATACACTGGTCAGCAAATCATCAGTGAGATACATGTCAATCTGAAGAACTTTGTACAGATGTATGGTTCTACATACAACTAACTTCATTCTATGTTCTCATTAAAAAAGAGGGTGAAATATTCTTGACTATACATTTATTACTTGGAAAATAATTGCTAAGAATACAAATAAAGATAACACTAGAAAAAAAGAAGATAAAGTAAGAAATGTTTTCTCAGGCTATATTGCTTATTACAGAAATATATGCTGGGCATGGTAGCATATGCCTATAATCCCGGCACTTGGGAGGCTGAGGCAGGAGGACTGTTGTGAGTTCAAGACCAGCCTGGGCTACAAAGTGAGCTCAAGGCCAGACTGAGCCACATAGTGAAACCCTGTCTCAAAAAGACAGAAACAGTTCTGCAGTACCCAAATTTCTTAGTTACATTTATTACAAATCCTGCTTATTGTCACTATTCACACTCTTATTTTTATTTGTATGGAATTATTACTTTGATTCTTTGTATGAATCTTTATTGAATGGTAATATGCTAGGCAGTATATGCAGAGAAATAAAATGGTGAGTGAAACATATTTAGTTGCTACTTTAATGGAACAACCGCACAAATGCAATCACAACTGGGCTCAATGAGATACAGGAAAAGTACTAAGGACAATCACCACTGTTGAGAATTGCAAGCATCAGGAGATACGTCTCTATAGCCCCAGACCTTGCTTATGTGTTCAGGGAAGAGGCTCAGTGGAGTCCTGCGGACTCTCTTTAGAGACCCAGGCTCCTCCAGCCTAGAGATGAGCGGCAAACCTTGTTGCCCTTCTCCTTCCCGTGACTGCACAGGCCAACAAATCTTTGGTTTCTCCTCTTTGTGCCTCTGCTTATAACCAGTGATGTACTTCGCCTCCACATTATACAGGTTTTTCATTCCACCTCTGATGCCATCTGATATTGAATTGGAGAAAGTAATCTCTCCCTTTTTAAATTTCCATAACCTATTATTTGTACTGCTCTCAGCACCTTTGTGCTCTACCTTGAGCTAGTTACCTGGAAATACACCATACATGCTCTCAATGAAGGGAACAGCACGCCTTGTTTGTATAAAAGTTCACCACAGAGAACACAAGGAGCACTTTTTCTGAGGGATTCTTCATGTTATGAATCAGAGGATGATAATATTTGAAGGCAAAAGAAGGAAAGAGTAAAGCATTGCACCTGTTTCCATTTGTCCCACCATACCAGCGAATGGCTCTGCGGAACGCACACTGAGCCATTCAACCCGAGGGGAGCTTAAGCTGTACAGCACATGGTTATCGTTTGTGTCTGGTGTCCCCGCAAAGCCTCATGTAGTTTGGGATGTGGTTTTTTGGGAGTGGCTGAATCTAGAGTATGTGGCTGATTCATGGTGTACTGCTGGGATTAAGGGTGGGTGACTGCTGGATCAGTCCACTGACTGGAGCGACACTGCCCCAATCCCAGCAGACTGGATACAATGTAAGGGACAGAAAGAGGCTTCTCTCCCCTCTCTTGTCGCTTTTGCTACCTCGCACCTGCCATGAATTGTTGCCCCTCTGCCTTATGCCACCTTGCCTTGGAGCCAGCCAATCATGGACTGAAACTTCTATGAACTATAAACCAAATAGACCTTTGTCCCTTAACTGTGGATGCCAGGTATTTTGTCTCAGCAATGAGAAAAGTAACTAAGATACATATCCAGAACCCTGAATTATTGAATAAAAAGGCAGTAGGTAATATAATAGTTTTTTTCATTAATGGAAGGTACCTCCAAATCAAAAGAATATTAACACATATTTTAAATCTTTTTCATGGTGTTGAATAGCCACACAGCCTGCTTTGAGCTGGGGCCTGAGGTTGATAACTTCAAGGGCATTTGCCATACTCTAAACCAGGCAAACTGTCCACCTTGCTTGCTGCTGACAGAGTTTTTTTTTTTAATTTTAAAGAGAATAAAAATTAAAAAAACAATAAAATACAGAATTTCAAAACAAGATGATAGGAAATTAACAAGGTTGTTACATTTCATATTGTTATCTTCAAGGTAGTTGTTCAACTATAGGCATTGATATAGGCATGTAAAATTGATCAAACAATTAAGCATTAACTGTTCCTTTCAAGAAACCAATAGAAATTAGTACAATTATCTTAGCTATCTTATATATATTTTATATTTATACATATATGTATCTTTTCCCTTCCTTCCTAATCACTAGCTCCTCAAAATTATGCTGTCCTCCCTCCTTCCAGGTGGCACTTGTTCCACTCCATGCTCTTGGACATACTGAGCATCCAGATTTATCTGGGAGCCCGTGACTTGCCTGTCCTTCAAAGACCCAAGTAGTCACCTTGTGCTAGTTTATCTTAGGCATAAAGCAAAACTTCAGACTTCATAGTACATGAAAAATCTAAGTCAAAATGTTTTAATACAAAAGAAAATATCATCATGGAAACAGAAATTAGTCAGCACTGCCCCATTTTTCTCCAATGGTCGAAGGGTACAAACTTATAAGATGAGTAAGTTCTGGTGATCTAATGTACAGTATGGTGATTATGGTTAATAACAGTGTATCATACACTTGAAATTTGCTAAGACAGTAAATCTTAAGTTTTTTAATAGTCAGAAAAGGTAACTACATGTGGCGATATATAGTTCAATAAACTTGAGTGTGGTAAACACTCTGCAATGTATACATATATCAAAATATCAAATTGTGTACCTTACATACCTATAATTTTTATGTCAATTACACCTCAATAAATCTGGAAAAATAAAAATACATATTATTTAATAAAGAAAGAAAATTCCAGGTATACTAACCAGGTTTTAAGTTTGAACAGAACTGACGAGATTCTAGCACTCACTGCTACTGTCTGGACTTACCTCTTTGGTAGCAGTGGGCAGTAGTAAGGCCAAATTACAGAACTTCCAAGCATTCTGATTTTCCTCAAGATCTACATAACACTAGAAATGAAAAGTCATCACATTAAAAAGAGTCACATTTCTAAGTAATGAATTCAAAGTGATATTTAAAGAGCAGTTTTCATTACCTTGGCCAAGTACATGTAATTGAGTAGAGAATAACCAGGATGTATTTCTTCAGCCTGATTGAAGAGAAAACAGGCAAGTGGATGACAGAGAAATATTACAACGACAACAGCCACAAGCAAAGAGGATATATTTCAATATATTAGATCTTATATTATCCAAACTGGCCCCAAGGACTTAGGTAGAGTGTTTTCCATTGAATCATTTTATCAGTTTTAAGTATCTTTTGGGTAGAATGACTTTTGCCATTAGAATGAAATTCATTCATTCATAAAGCTTACTGGGAAATTTTAGGTTCTATGGTTCCTCTATATAATCATTGCCCTCAGGCCTCCATCTCTATCTTTTTTCTTTCATTCTTCTTCTACTAGATTAATATCTATTTCTTACGATTTTAACACATTCCTTATGAGTTAAGTAATATCAGAAGTCCATCTTTTTAATTAATTAAGCTTACTGGTACATTTTAGGCATATGTAATGATCACATTCATCACAGGGAATTTGTATTTGTAATATATATCCTGATTCTTTTTTCCCTCCCATTCCCCTACCCTCTCCCTTCAACCTTTCTTCCCCTCCTTATCTATATATAAAAACAGGTAAGAAAAGAAGGGAAAAAATGGAAACCGAAGTCTATTTTGTTAGAGTACTTTCAAAAGAAAGGCAGACCCAGCTGAGTGGATTGGTGCATGCTGGTAATCTCAGCACTCAGGAGACTGAGGCAGGAGGCTAAGGCAGGATGATTGCTGTGAGTTTGAGGCCAGCCTGGTCTGCACAGTGAGTTCAAGCTCACTTTGATTTTCTGAAAGAAAGAAAAGAAATAAAAGAAAGAAAGGAAGGAAGGAAGGAAGGGAGGAAGGAAGGAAGGGAGGGAGGAAGGAAGGGAGGAAGAAGAAAGAAAAAGAAAAAGAAAGAAGAAAGAAAGAAAAAGAAAGGAAGGAAGGAAGGCAGGCAGACCCTAGAAATCAATCCAATTAGATATAAATATTTTGATGGAACTTTACTCCTCATTTAATACTCTTTTATATTCCAGTTCATCTCTGGGAGATAGAAATTTTCCAGGTGTGGTATCATTCTTAGCTCTTGTTAGACCCCAAGTCAATCTGTGCTTCAGAACCAGACTTTGCTGCTGTGAAAGTGGAAGCAAGTAAGCTCCCAACCCAGCCATGGTTTCTTACCTAGAGGGACGCAAAACGTAACAGAAGAGGGACACTTTTAAAGATTTATCCCCAGAATGCTTGTTTTGGAAGTTACAAACAAGCCAGATATTTCTAAAGTTAAAATGTAGAAGTTCCTCCTTTCTACATTTATTGCTAACTTCAACCTCCTTCCCCAGGAATAAGCACTATCAACAGCATGACAAGTATGGGGAAACAAAAAATAATAAAACAAAAAGTAAATACTTGGTTTTTGAAAGAAAACAAATTATGAGTCTAAAACTTGTGTCTTCCCTACAAGGAATGATAGACATAATTTCAAGTTAGCATGACAGATCTGTATCACTGTTCCTGTGTTTCATACTATGCAAATATAGCAATTAAATTAAGCATCTCCCATTGAACTTTTAAATTTAGTCCTAATTTTCACTACTACCAATAGCTATCAAATCACAGACTCACTCACACATGCCTTTGCACATGCGCACTCGCATCTGTAGGTAGTCTGGCTCGAGAGCTTGCACTCCCTATCTCTGTATTACTGGGCTACTCACTATGTTTGCTTTCACCTCTGTATTATTTCAGACATGTCAGCATCTCAGTAACTTTTACACAGTGTTCTGAAACCACAAACTTCACTTATAACTTTGATAGTATGAGGAAATGAGTTTTGAGTTCAAATACCATTAAAAATAACTCAGCATCTCTTATACAAATAATTTCTCTTAAATGTACTATGATCCACATTCTTACAGAACTTAAAGTGAAAGAATTAATTCTCAGTGGTAAAAAAAAGATGGTAAAAAAAAAGGATGAGTAGATTTAACTGTTACTCTAAATCAAATCTCCGTGGTTGTGTGAGATCGGACAAATTAGATCTTTGATTCACTTTTTATGTCAAAAAAATTAAAATTACATAAAATTTAAAAAGTATATGGCCTCTGTACTCCTTATGTCCTGCATTCTCTTCTGTTGGGCTTGTGCTTCATCTCAGGATATGAATTTTCACACATAGTCCTCCAAGCAACCAATGGCCATTGGTCAGAGGTCAAAACTGAGAGGAAGCCTATTTTCCACCTTAGACTATATGATCTCTAAGTTTTACAAAATCAACCCCTTAAATACAATGCAAATATTATCATCAGAAGATCTGAGTCAGTCTGATTTTGCCTATACTTTTATAAATTTGAAGTACGTGGGGGGAAAAACATTTGCCACATGTTGAGCATCCTGTGTTCCAAGTATAGAAGACCCAAAGTGTTTCATATTTTAAGCTTTTTAAAAATTTTGGAACATGTGTATAGACTTAACCTACTAGTCAAACATTCCTAATCCAAAATTTAAAATACTAAATGTTCCAAAATCTAAAAGTTTTTGAGAGCTAACATGACAATGTTCAAGACTTTTAGATTTTGGAGAATTTCAGACTTCAGATTTTTGGGTTAGGGTTGTTTAATTTGTAAATATAACATCTTATATTGGTTCCAGAGAAAGAAGTTAGTATTAAATCAATAAAATGTTGCTTATATGAGGGGATATATTATACACTTATATGTGTACACGCCTATATACTGTTCAAGTTGTATTAGCACAGCAACTATATATTTTAAGATAATACTGGTTTAATCTGATGCTCCAAGAATCTTTCATACAAGTGTATATGACTTAGAAAATGTTTTAAAGACTAACTTCCTTGTGGTATCTTTTGGTTCTAAAATTAAACTAGTTCTGCAGCATGTGATGGCATGCATGTAATTAGAGCTACCTGGGAGGCTATACTGGAAGGATCACAAGTTTGAGGCTAACCTGGGCAATCTAGTGAGAACTTGTCTCAAAAAAGCAGACGGGAGGTTGGGTATATAGCTCAGGGCTCCCTGGATTTAATACCCAGTATCTCTCCCTCTCCCTCTCTCCCTTTCTCCCTCTCTCTCTCTCCCTCTCTCTCTCTCTCTCTCCCTCTCTCTCACTCTCTCTCCTCTCAGACACACACACACACACACACACACACACACACACACACGACTAAACTGGTTCCACATTAAGTTTCTTGTGAGTACAGTATTGGAAACAAGTCTGATAAGAAAGACATGGTTGTTTTTGCACTGCCCACATGACTTGGGAGCTGCTCCCAGATTGATAGTAAGCGCTGCTACAACAAAACTTTTTAGGCTGGTGAATTATTTTTTAAAATTAGCTTGTGATTCCTAGGGCAGTGGTGGCAAACCTATGGCAGAGGTGTTATTTGTTTTTCTTTTAAAAGATGTTAATATATGAGTTGTTTTTTTCTAAACTAAAACCTCAGCATTCAGGTTTAATTGCAGTGTTGGCACTGAGCAATAAATAAGTGGGTTTGGGGTTGGAGTTTGGGTACTTGTTTCTAAAAAGTTCTCCATCACGGACCTAGGGCATAACCAGCTGTTATAAGAAATTTAGATTTGAAACGTAGATTGTATTATTAGAGGCTTAAGACAGAACATGCCAGCCAGGTGTGGTGGCGCACCCTTATAATGCTAGCTACTCAGGACACTGAGGCAAAAGGATTGTGAGTTTAAGGCCAGCTTGGAAAATTTAGTGAGACTGTATCTGAGAAAATTTTTAAACACAGAATATGAAAAAACTAGGATCCAAGTGAGTACTGCAGTTAGAGATCCACAGATGGAGAAGAGACAGATTTCCTTGACAGGAAGAGTAGTAAGAACCAGCACAGACGGCAGTCAGCCTGATACAAAAATAATGATATGCCATGTGTCTCGATGTCCTCCCAAGGTCTGCTGAGGTGCCCAAGGTTTTATGGGGTCATAGGTAGAACTCTTCAGAGGTGGCTGGGTCTAGGGTATGGTGTTAGGCTTGTGTGTGTGATGCTGGGATTAAATGGGTATGTGCTTACTCAGTCCGGGGACCAGTTCGGTGTAGTTCTGGGTGCACAGAATGAGGAAGGCCGCTCTGGGCATCAGTGCTACCTCCCTTAAGGCCATGGGGCCCGGACAGAACCGTAAGGACAGGAAGGGGGCCGCTGTCGTCCCTTGCTGCTCCCTCATTACCTGCGGCTCTGCTGCCTCCCGCCCCCGTGAACTGACTCTCCTCCACAGTGCCCCTCTGCCGTGCCACCCTGCTTCGGGCCAGCTGACTGTGGACTGAAACTTCTGCACACTGTGAGGTACAGTGAATCTTTCCTCCCTTAACTTTGGGTGTTGGATATTTTGTCTCAGGGATGAGAAGAGTAACTAAGACAATAAAAAATACCTTAAGGAAGTTACACAAAGCTTCTTCTACAGTTGAAGATGGCATTTTCCCAAACAGAGTGGCAGCCATTTTTTTCTCAATCCAGCTGAGTTTTGAGACCTGAAAATACAGAGCACCATCACTCTTAGGAAGCTACTTACCTCTGAATGGATTGTCTTTCCACAGAGAGGTGTACGGGTATATATGTATGTGTGTGCACATGAATACCACATACATGAATAAAAATACTTATCCATAAATGATACAGGAGACTTATCACCCCTGTAGCACCCCTATTTTTCCTTTTTTCTCATAATTCTAGCGAACCATCAGCTCCAGAAGTGCTGGTTTCAAAACCAGTTTGAAATACTTCTGATAAAATTTGTGTACAACCAGAGGGGAATGATGCCAATCCCGTTTGTTCCTCTGATTTTTTCTGTTTTTTTCTTAATTTTAAAGAGAGAAGAACAAAAACAAAATAACAAAAGCAAAGACAAAAACAAAACAACACAAAAACTATAAAAATGATGTAGAATTTCCAAACAAGGTGACAGGATCATCTGATTTTTTCTAGGATGACCACAGAGTAAGTCTTTGCCCAGCATGGAGCAGCAGGCAGATCTGGCCTTGGCTTTCCTGCTGCCTACTCTGCAGCAAAATGGCCTCCTAAATCATAGACAGTATCTCAGATATGGAGACAGAACAAGGATCCTTAACCTAAGAGTACAGAGAGAGGGGCCAGTATACATGTTTGCAGTCTAGCAGATTTAAAAAAAAAAACCAAGAACGAACACAACTAAGTTTCATATTACCATTTTTTTTTACTTTTAATTTTTTCATTTTTCTAATTACGAAGAGTATTGGATACTTACTGTAAAAGATCAAGGTGATTCCACAATAAATACTTAAAGGGGATTAATACAGTTGATGCCCTCTACTCATATCAAGTGTCTCCTTTCTTAATCCCACCTTCTAAATTTCTAGGTAGCCAATTATTATCTGCTCTTTAAAAATCTGCATTTCCGAAGTCTGTACTCTGCACTTCTCCACTGCCCAGTAATAGCAGTGCCAGGAGTGGTGTGTGAATCTGAACTGTGCTCTCCCTCCATTTTCCCTAGGGAGGTGGTGCCAGTGAGAGGAGTTAACATCCCCCCAAAATGAAATACTTAGAAATCAATCTAACAAAGGATGGAAAAGATCTCTACATTGAAAATTACAGTACCCTAAAAAATGAGATTGAAGAGGACATCAGAAAACGGAAAGATATCCCCTGTTCTTGGATAGGAAGGACCAACACAGTGAAAATGGCCATAATCCCAAAACTGCTGCACAGACATACTGCCATCCCAATCAAAATACCATTAATATACCTCACAGATCTAGAGAAAACATTCCTAAAATTAATTTGGAAGCAGAAAAGACCTAGAATAGAAAAAGCAATTCTCAGCAACAAAGGGAAGTCAGGCAGCATTACTGTCCCACACGCGAAACTATGCTACAGACTTATGGAGATAAAATCAACATGGTATTGGCAAAAAAAAAAAAAAAAAAAAAGACTTGAAGATCAGTGCAACAGAATAGAAGATGCAGACACAACTACAAACAAACCCAGACACCTTATCTTTGACAAAGGGCCCCAGCATGTTCACTGGAAGAAAAATATCCTCTTTAATAAATGGTGCTGGAAAAACTGGCTCTCCACACGCTGAAGACTAAAACCAGACATGTGTCTATCACCATGCACTAAAATAAAGTCAAAATGGATCAGACATCTAAATATTAAAATAGAAACACTAAATTTACTGGAAGAGAAAATAGGTGGAAATCTCAAAGACATAGGTGCAGGCTGAGACTTCATGAACAAAACCCAGACTGCAAGGGAAATAATACAATCAACAAATGGGATCTCACCTTATTAAAAAAGTTTTGCATAACAAAAGAAATCTCCAATAGAGTGAAAAGACAACCTCCAGAATGGGAAGAAATTATAACCCGTTGTCCCATGGACAAAGGACTTATATTTATCATATATAAAGAACTGAAAAAATCCAACCCCCCAAATTCAAAGACCCAATCCAAAAGTGGGCATCTAAGATGAATACATGCTTCTCAGATGAAGAAATACAAATGGCAAATAAATATATGAAAAAATGTTTAATATCATTAGTCATTCAAGAGATACAAATTAAAACAACACTGAGATTCCATCTCACTCCAGCAAGAATGGCTGTCATAAAAAAAAAAATCAATCGATAACAAATGCTGGAGGGACTGTAGGAAAAAAGGAGCCCTTCTCCACTGTTAATAGGAGTGCAGACTGATGCAACCACTGTGGAAATCAGTGTGGAGATTCCTTAGAAAACAGATTACAGGTCCCATTCGACCCAGCTATTCCCCTTCTAGGTATCTTCTCAGAAGAATTAAAAACATCATACCACAGCAATATATGTGCAGCCATGTTTATAGCAACACAATTTGTAATAATCTTGGAAAGAACCTAGATACTCATCAACCAAGGAATGGATAAAAAGGGTTTTCTTTATATAATTGGAGTACTACTCAGCCATAAAGAAGGATAAACTAGAGACTTTTATAGGCAAATGGATAAAATGCATTTGTTATCGATTGATTTTTTTTGATGCTACTCAAGACAAAACAGATAAGTAAAATAAATCAGACTCATGTGTAGACATTGCATCATCTTACTAGTCTGAGAAACTGAACATGAAAATAAGATCTGAAATGTACAATAGACTTGTGAATTGGGAAAAAACTGCAAAAGAGAAGACTAATAGGGATGGAAGAAAAGGGAAAAGAAAAAACAGAAAAAAGAAAAAAATATGTTTACACCAGATAGTTGAGAGAGTTATACAGCTGGCTTCTCTTAGTTCCCTGAAAAGAATGTTTTGTGCTAATATTGTTTGGACAAGATATCATGCCTATTTCTGGTACTCTGAATAACTACTAGGAAGACAACAATACATAAAGTGTCAACCATTGTAACTGCCCTACTAACCTGTTCTGAATCTCGGTTTCATGGTTTATCTTTTTTCTCTTTAAAATAAAAATAGAGATCCGGGGAAGATGGCGACCAGGTGAGCAGCAAGGGAGCGAACCTCCTTAATAAACACCACCAGCTCGAGACAGACTTGGCGAGCGTGAATGCCGGGACCTCGGCTGGGAAGTTTAAACTGGGCGTATTTCTCTGAGATGCCGGGGGAGATGTGGTAGGGCGGACCAGGCTGCCGGGGCGAGACGTGGGAAA
>PVLD010033429.1:0-13678 GCA_004027595.1 Dinomys branickii
ATTTAGGAAAAGACTAACCAATTGTGAAAAAAAAGCTCATCAAATGTCATCAGATCAGTAAGCCAAAATAGTATTGGATAATATTTCCTTTCCTTTCCTTAACAATTCTAGTTTCTCCCAAGATGAAATGTTATTTAAAGGAAAACATTGCTAAAGTAAATCCCCTTCAGGCTTTTAATGAAAATGAACTATGGAAGTAGCTAGAATGTCAATACCATAGTAAAATCCAAAGGATTCACTTTCTTGGAAGCTGGGTGAGCTGACTTGTAACATAGGAAAATAGTGGTTGCCCTTTGGGTTTCTGGACTCTTTCTTGGAAGGCAATTATATTACTGCTCTTTTACGGATAATGACAGCGAAGCATGGGAAGGTAAGTGGTCTTCTGTTCCAGACCACACAGCGAGTGAAAATGAAAGCCAAACTTCAAATTGGGACCATTCTGGTTCTAAACATTCACTTCAGTGATAGTTTGGATTGTTGAGTCCAAGAAGAATTTTTGGCTAGAGAGTCACTTTAAACTGAATATTTTTGCCTTTCATTTGCAAATTTTCTTGTCTTTGTATTTGTATTCTGTCATGCCAACAATTCATAGCCATTGCTGACAGTCACTGGGTAAATTTCCCCTTTTTGTATTAACCTGGTTTAATTATTATATAATGTATGCATGTATAGAACATTTTTTGGTACCCCATTAATCTGTACAACTTTAATTTTTTACACTGTGTATCATTACCATCGAAGTAGTTACTTAGTACAAGATACAATTTCTTGACAGTTGTGTTTTTTACTAAAACATACTTCTCTGAATGTATTTTAAATATGTGAATTCCATTTTGTGTGGTCAGCCTAGAAAATTGGGATTTGTAGGACCAGATAAAGTGATATCTTAGGATTTTGTTTCTAGTGTTATTTTTTAAAATTCTAGAACTCTGCTTAATTTTATAACCATCTGTACATGAACCCATTCAATTAATTTATGAGTCCACTCTACAAAAAATATAATGAGGGTGATTGGGAGGTGCAATTAAACTGACACATTTTTAGATCTTCCTTAAATCATTTTCCTGTAGTCTTTGACTTCTAACGCTCAATCATGCTTATTGACTCAAAGAGGGAAAAAGAGAGAGAAAGGCACATACAAGTAATATCAGGAGCAAAACAGACCATATAATGATAAATAAAGTAGAAATGTGAAAAATTCAGAAAAAAATAATATGGAGCAGTGTGTGCCCATAAAATTGTAGATGTTAATGGAACGAATGTATTAATAGACTGTATAATTATCCACACTGCCTCACAAAAAATAGGAAACCTTCATAAGACAATAGACTTATGCAAATCACGTTGCTAATAAAAACTTCCCTTCCCAAAGACTTTAGACACAGGCAATTTGACGACTTTACTGAGAAATCTTCCTTAACTTTCAAGGATTAAATGATCCTAATTACACTAACAATTCTGATAAAGGTTCAAAAGAAAAATCTTAGTCAGTTTACTTTATGAGCCTATAATAGTCTTCATCATAGAATCAGAAAAGAAAAGATGGAAACAGCAAAGAGAAGTCCAGGCCAATATTATTGATGAACATATGCGAAGTGTCTGAAACAGAATCACTAGACAGTTAGCTCAGGTACAAATGGCAAAAGGCATCCTCAATTCCTCTCTTGTACCCCACCCACCACATCTAATGAATTAGTTGGCACATCCTGTTGACAGTACCTCTTACGCATGTGTGGAATACGTTCACTTCTATTTTCTCTGTGCTCTTACATAGGCCAAGCTACTAACCTGTCTGACTGGCCTGGCCTCCTTGCTCATCTCTCCACTTAGGCCCTTGCCACTGTACATTGTCATCTACAACCGTGAATCAGAGCACGTAATTTCCAAGATCAGAACTCTCTAAAGATTTGCAGAGGTACACAGAAGGAAATGCAAAGCTTTTATCGTGGTCTAGAAGTCGCCGAAGCATCTGGCCCTCTTCTTCAACCCCATTTCTGACTATTCTCTGGCTCTGACTAGCTTCTGCTCCAGAGGCCTTGCGTTGTCTCTTGCCTGTGCACGATTTCCTCTTTCTCCAGCTGTTTGCACGGCAGTCTTCTTCACACGAGTCAGGCTGAAAGGCCTTGACCACAGGAGGCAGAGGTTTCTAAGGCTTTAAAATAATTCTTGAAAGATAGTAAGGTCTGGTCGTTGCCTTTGATTTGCTAAGCAATAGTACAGTATTGGTGTATCTTGTGTCTCACTTCAAAAGTGGAAATAGGGATGTTGTTCTTCCATTGTGAAGTATTTTGCAAGATTTCATGAAAGTTTCAGAGTACCACATTCTTTTCAACATATCACTCCAAGACTCTGAATAAACTGGAAGAGTATGTTCTGTTTTGTGTGCTCTGGGCAGCCTATAACCCTGGATTGTTTGTTTCCTGCTAATTGCCACCACGGAAATCTGATTAAAAGTATTTGATTTGTAATGGAATTTTAAGGAACAGTAAAGGGTTTTCACAAAAACAGCCTTTTCAGACACATCTAAAAGCCCTATTAAAGATAGTGGACAGTTTGAGGAGGGTAATTCAGCAAACCTATCAGTCTCTAGTGCTGGCTAGAGAGGTTACTCAGAAGTTTGCTAATACTGTGTCCATTGCAAATCTTGCTCTTTTATCAGCTACACAACAGAGCCTTCCATGGGAAACATGCAAAACACTACCCACATTCTTTCTTTAAAAATGTATTCAGGAAGAAATTATGTACTAGAATATGAAGTTTGTTATAAGAAGAACTATAGGGACCTTAAAAATAGAGTTTTGCTGCTGGGAGTAGAAATTTGGTTTACAATGATAAATTTTCCGCATTTCTTTCTGAGCATTTCTTTGAGCAGTGTGTACAGGTAAATGAAAATATAATTAAATTTATGTAAAAATGGGACAGAAAGACCAAGAAGTGTTTTTTATACCAGAGACTACAATAGAATCATCTTGGGAACTGGTTAAAAATGCAGATCTCTGAGCCTTACAACAATCCACCTTAATTTTTCTCTGAAGTTAGGGCTGCATTTTGAAACTATAATGTTAAGTGAAAGAAATCAGACCTAAAAGCTTAAATATCACATGGTTTTTCTTATATGAAAAACTGAATATGTAAATAAAGTGTAAAATAAAAGACTGATTATAGAAAAAAAGAGAAAACCATTATTATAATCCAGCACAGATAATATATCTAAAAGTGTATCCTGACTTAGTATGATTGTGTTACATGTTTTGTATGTTTTTGTCTATTAGTGTGATTTTTAATCTGTATGTGTAATAGCTGACTTTGTTAATCCTTGAAGGATAAATGAATGAATCTCACGCTGGCAAACTAAAAAGGGATACTGAGAGAAGGGTAAAAAGAGTCAAAATGTGTTAAGCGCATGTACAAATCCCCTATGATGAATATGATAATAGGTACTGCAAACGTGTTAATAAAAGTTAAAAACCTGGCCCAGTAATTTTTTTCTGTCTTTTCTTCTTTTTTTTGCCTTTTTGAGACAGGGTCTCACTATGCATTTTAGGCTGGCCTTCAACTCACCTTATAACCAAGGCTGGCCTCAAATTCACAGCAATCCTCCTGCCTCAGCCTCCCAAGTGCTGGGATTACAGGCATGCACCACCATGCCTTGGCTATGCCCAAATTTGAAAATATTAGCAATTGCACTGTGCAATAATGATTTAAAATAGGAACAAGCTTGATTACAAAAGCAGGTGGATGGTATGGAAAGGAAGTGAACCCTAATTTTGATGCTTTTTATTTTTTTACCCTATTTGTATCTCAGTGTTGCTTCCCAGATTGAAAACACTATATATGAAATGAAAGAGGACTATAATACCATTAAACATGACTTTATATGGAAGATATTCTTTCTGTATTGTTAATTGAGAAAAATATATTACAAAACATGTTATGGTGGATTTCTGATATACTATGGGGTTTTAGGCAAGGAAAATATCAGGATGAACATATGCATAGGAATTAATAACACATGGTTGTGGGTAGTTTTAAGCTTTTTTGCTAATCTGTATTTTCTCTGTATTTAGTAATCAACATTTACTGCAAAACTTCTAATGACTTTGTAAACTAAGTGTGGTGGCACACACCTATAATCCCAGCGCTCGTGAGGCTAAGGCAAAAGGACTGCCGGTAGGAGAAAGCCAGCCTGCCCTACATAGTGAGTTCAAGGCCAGCCTCAAACAGAGCAAGACCCTGTCTCAAAAACCAAAAAAAAGTTATAATGACATTGTTATAAAAAGAAGAAAATGTCCACTTGTTATGCTATAGTACAAGTTTAGCATCTTAGTTGAAGAAACCTTCTAAGGTATGTATTATCTAGAACCTTAGCCCCCAAAAGTTACTATTATTTAAGTTAAGAAGTAATTATTAATTATATGATAACATTAATTTAAAGAATAGAAATCTATGGAAGGAAAAATATACAGATATAGATATATTTATCGTTTTGGCCTACATTGAAAAGTACTGGTTTCTTCTATTGTGTATGCCTACTTGAAATTTTCATTGTACTCAAAGAATAAATTATGAAGTTTAAAAGAAGTTTTTTCAGAGAAGGAGATAGAGCTCTAGCCTCCAGAGGTCCAGTGTTATCAATGCACTCTGCATGAGCTCAATAGGGCTATCACATATTCAATGTATGGCTAATCCTATTTGATATATGCTATAAGTTTAAAACACAATTTCTTTCAAACATTGCATATGACATAAATAATGTAAAATACCTAACAACATATTGTTTACATGTTGAAACACTAATATTTTGCATATATTGTGTTCAGTATATTATTGAAATAAATTTTACCAGTTTTTAAATCTTTTTAATGTGGTTACTAGAAGGTTTTACTGTTTTAAAATTTACTTATTTTTTGCAGTTTTGGGGAACAAACCCAAGGACTTGTGCATGCTATGCCCACAATGTACCAATGAACTACATCCCCAACCTACCAGAAAGCTGACATCACTCATGTGGCTTGCATGAGTCATTAGACAATGGTACTTGGGCCTAGATATCCTGCCTTTAAAGGAAAAGTTATGGATAACCCCACCTTGCCTTAAGGTTGGATGGTGCTGCTGTGACTGGGACCAGATTTGGTTTACAGTGTAGCTACTCAGAATAGCTGGAAGAGCAGGTCCCTGGAACAGCAAAATCAGAATCACCTGCCAACTTGTTAGAAATGCAAGTTATTGGGCCATATCTCAGGTCTATTAAATCAAAAACCTGGGAATAGGCCCAGAAGTTTGTGTGCTACAAGCCTTTCTGAGTAATTCGAGCACAAACAATAGTTGGGGAAAGTTGATTTGAATAAGCCTATGGTAAATCTCTCTTTGACTTTTAGAATACTTGCTGCTAGTTTTTCAGCTTTGAAAACCTGTACTTCTACCTTTTGTGTTTTGCTTATATCATACTCTAATTCTCTTGATGAGTATTATTAAAGTGATGATGACTACTGGTAAGAGACCTTAGCCATCAGCTTTTTAGGTATAGTGAGGAGTATATTACTATTTAACTTGAAAATGCCATAAAGATGAATGAGTCATTTGTAGGAACTGAAAGCATTTTGAGAGCATACTTTTAAGTGAAACAAATCAAACACATGAGCTTAAATATCACATGGTTTCTCTCATATGAGAAACCCAAAATGTAAAGAGCAAAATAAAAGCCAGCTAGTAGGATGTAGAATATAGATATTTCTCAAAGGAGAAGGGGGTCAAGAGGTGGAGAAGGATGAAGAAAAAGAGTGAGAGGGGATGAAAAAAGGAATGAATACTTGTTATATACATGTACCACTTCCCCATAAGGATTGCCAATACACACATGTACTAATAGAAATATTATCAACAACATCTGTTCACAAATTTTTGGGGATTTACATTGGTGTTAAGTCAAAATAGTTACCTTAGTTAAAATAGTTTAAAATGTTAAAACAGTTTATACAATTATTGTTTCTACTGATCATAGACTTTGGACAAGACCCAGTGAGAAGTGAATGGGAAGCAGAGGGATTAATTTTTAAGTGCATTAGCAATGGGAAGAAAGACCTCTTGACTAAGGTCTTGAATCTCCTTTCCTTGCCTCCCACACCAGCAGCTTCCCTAGGGAATTAGTGGTGGTACTAAAAGGAATGCACAGTATTAGAAGAAGATGAAGAAACAGCATTCTTGAGAGTCTGGAAGCAGGTATCTTTCATGTCCCATAATACAGATGTGAGCTGATCAAGAAAGAAATGAATTTCACCTCATGTCATAATAATAATTATGTAATAATCATTACAATAGCAGCTCTTTGTAAGCTCAGGCTTTTAGAATTGTTTTAACTAATCATAAATGTGTACTATGACAGTGTTTCTTTTGAACTGTCTTCTGGATTTTTTAAATTACATGGAATACTTCTAGATTTGATACTTTGACAAGAAGTGAACCTCACTGCATCTACTACATATATTATAGTGATACTTAAAAGGTTATGGATTACCATAATGTTGATATAACAATATTTAGCCATGTTTGTCGTAAAGTAGCTCTCCTGCCCTATATTTCTCATAATTCTCCTTTTCTGAAATATCTGGATAAACATTAAAGAAGGGGATGGTGCATCTAGAATAGTTTATTACTAGGTTTTTCCCCAGTCTTCTTTCCAGTCCCTCCCTAAGCAATGTAGATATGTAGTATTTTCAATGCTATGTTTGCTAGGAATTGCATGGAGGAAAATAGGATTGTTTCTCATTGAGTCCCTGACATGTGTGCTTAGGTTTTTACTATCTTTACTATGCAGAGTTAGTTACTAATTTATTTGTTTTCTAGCTTCAAAAATGTTGTTGACATGTCTTGTTATTGTCTTCTTCCCTGCATTGTTTGTGAGTCCATATTTCCCTAATTTCAAGTTAGTAAGAGTTTAGAGAAGAAAGTAAAACATAACCTGTGTGTTCAATCTATCATGTATACTAAGAAGTGCTATCTGAATTTTAGGAATGTTTCAATTTCAGAACAGGGAACCAAATTTATCAAAATTTTTATGTGCTCACAACCAAAAAAAGCCTGCAACAAACTATGTTTTATAGCTGTACACATGTATAAAGATAATGAATGAATGTATGCATTATATCTGTTAGTCTTTTGGTACTTCAAGCTACTTCTACTATTTTAATTATGTGTATATATATATATATTATACACACACACAACACACACACACACACACACATATATACTTGTGAGGTACAGTGTAACAATTCTAAATCAATATGTGCATACTGGAGGACATTCTGCCGAGTGAAATAAGTCAGAAACAGGAAGACAAATATTGTACTTTCTCCTTCACATGGGAAGCTCAAATAGCCATTCTGAATGTATAGAGTGATTGCTGAAGACTGAGATGGGTGGAGGGAGGGAAGGTAGAAGGAGGTTGGATAATGAGTACGTTATTTTGATTTGCTTTTATCCAGAATTGTGTCTCCTCTGAGTTACGGTTTCCTTGTTGCTCTGTAGTATCTTTAATTAATATATAAAAATGATATATCTCAGGTAAATGCTGGGATAAATTATATTGGCACTAATGCATACTCTAGTCCTAAAATTGCCACCTTGGATTCAAAACAGGCACACTGATGTCAATGTTGATTTATAGCAAACTGTGAAAAAGTTTTGGGTGTGGTTCATGGATCGAGAGAGTGACTTATTTTCCATACCAATATTTTTAGGTATTTCAATTCCCTCTCCCATACCTGTAATAAGCCACCCCAAAATTAGATCAAGATCTTTATGTAACTTTCAAGAAACAGCGTAATGAGTAAAAGATCCGATAATAGGCAAGAAAGTACAGATCATTGCAGTGTAACAGTCTAAAATTTTATTCTATAATTCTCACTTGAATGCTACAGAAAATAAGTGAAAGTTGGAGGACTTGTCTTTTCCGCTTTTTAACTTTTTCTAAACTTAGTGAAATAGAGTGGAAGTGGAAAATACACAATTGTAGATTTTCATGGTGTCCTTTTTTGAATGATAAATTTTGAAATAAATTGGATTTTAAGTCAGTTTCTTTGAAGCTACTTAACTTGAACGCCCTATCAGTTAAAGAGGACTGCAAAAATGTCTTGTCACTTAAGAATTTCAAGAACTTAAAGAATATGAAAAGGTGGAACTACGAGAACAATTTTTGTTCTGCAACCTTTTAGCATGAGAAAATATATTGCTTTTGAAACTCCCAAATGGAATTGGAGCACCTAAGAAACATGTGAATGTGAGGAGCCAAGATGTTTTTAAGAAGAAAAGTGCACAGACTTAGAGTGTATGATTAGCATGTAAAATCATAAAGATGTAGAAGGATACAAGTTATTTTTCTTAGGTTATTGATCTCATTCCCACTATCAAATGGCAAAAGAATATATTTACAGCAAATACCATATCAAATATGGTAGTGAATTTGGAAGGAGGTGGCTATAAATAATTTTTAAAATGTAATAAATATAAATCCATTCATGTAATAAATTTAAGGATCTGTTCTAGCCAGATATTAAAGCTCAGTTAGCAATACAAATATTAATTATATTCTTTGCTTTCATGGAAATGATATGGCATATAAAAATCTAGTTTAATGGTGATATAATAGGTACTATATGTAATTAGGTACAGCAATAGCAAAAATAATATCAGATAGCTTAGATGAGTCACATGTCTCAATAGAAGATTTAAGAAGTTCAACTTAGTAAAAAAATTATACGTGGAAATTTTTTAGGCAGAAAAATTAGAAAATAACATTTCATATAAAAGGAAAATTACTTAAAACTTTTATCTGTTAAATGACATCAATCTTAGAGAACTATAAGTAGTTGTCCATGACTGGAACATGGGATTTGGAATTTAGGACAGGTAGTGTAGTAATGTCTTCTGCTATCTAAGGAAGTAATACAATCATAGCTACTTAAAAAGACAAATTTATGTCACAGTTTCTTCAGGACAGGAGTCTTGGTATGACCTCACTGGCTTCTCTTCTAATGGTCTCACAAAGCTATGATTAAGTTGGTAGCTGGGAAATGTTCTCACCTAGATCTCAGTGTTCTCTTCAAAATTCATTCATGTCGTTAGGAGAACTGATTCCCCTGTGGCTATAGAGTTTTTGGTCGTTTGATCCCTCAGAACCAGCAGTAAAGAGTCTGAGCTGCTTTAAGTTTTTCATTTCAAGGCGGGCCTAACCTCACTCTTAAATGGTCCTCCCATGATAATATCTGTTGTTTAACTCAAGGTTGAGACCCCTACTATATCTACAAAATTCTTTGCCCTATTCCACATGACATAACATAATAATGAATGTGATATCTCATCACTTTAGCTGTGTTTTGTTAAGAATTAAGTCACAGGTTCTACTAAGCTTTAAAGGAAATGGGGCTAAAAGATAGGAGATTTTATAGTTCATGACTCTTTAGAGGTCATCATAATGTGTTTCTGCAATAAGTAAGAAGGTACGGGAGACCAGACAGTAGAGGTTCTATGCAGTATGGATTTTAGTCTTTATCGAATGAGGAGAAACTAATGAAGTATTTTAACTAAGGAAGTAACATTGTTCTTCCATGTAGGGTGCTTGGGGATTGACAAAGATAACAGGAAATTTAATGTAGAATTTCTTTTTAACTGTTTGTTGATTCATGGCCCCTCAGGTCTCTTCCACATTGGCAGTCCCAAGAGCCAGCTTAATCACCCTATTACTATGAGAATGCTGGGAGCTCTAGGTCAACAGTTCTTTCTTACCTATATTATCCATATCATTATTAGTTGAATGTTCCAGGGATAAAATAGGAGATAAATGTGTAACTCACCTTATAGTGGTTTTACTTCCTCTAGAACTGTGGTTCATTTGAGTCTGGGTTTCCTTGATCTCTCTGTAGCACCTCCAAATAATGTATAAATAAAAATGTATACAACACTCAGTCTGATGTAAATTATTTCATCATTGCTAGAAGAGTCAGCCTTGGAATTTTGCAGTTTTACCAGCTTGGCAAAGCACTTCTTCTAAGTCAATGTCTTATCCTAGGCACGTATCACTTGTCAACATTATCATCGCACCCCTTTTGCTTCAGTAGAGCCGTCCCTACCCTCATGGAAGAGCAGTGATTGTTCCCCCATCTTTGAAGAATCTAATAGGCCATTCTTAAATACTTCTAAGAGGAAATAATTATTTCAAAGACAGAAAACATAAAACTATTTACATTGTCTAATTATTTATAGGGAACAGCCATATATAACCTGTTGCAATGCTAGACCAAATGTTTATAAAATCAGCAGGGTTCTGCCAAAACGAGAGTTTCTTTTTTTTTTTTTTTTGCGGTACTGGGGAAAAAACGAGAGTTTCAACCATTCATCCATAGTAGGTTGCTCAGAACAAATCCATCCATTGCACTGTACAAGGGCTCCTGTAGCCTTTGGGCTATGGTTCGGCGGCATTTGCTCTGTACGTCACTAAGAAGAAACAAACTGAAGTCCAGATACGAAGTATTCTGGCAGAAGCTGGAAGAACACAAAAGCAGGAATGTAAATAACTTGGTGGTTATTGACCCACTTGGGCCTCACTGAGAGTTTTTAAGAATAATATGCAGCTAGACTGTGGCATGGCTTTGATTTCAAATCTCGTATATTTTTGTCTGCCACATTGCATTACTATATTTTAAGAATTTTTAGTCCTGCAAGAGTATTCTTGGCTTTTAAACTTGAGTACTCTGCCATAAAACGATGTAAGGACAGTATTGACTTTATTATAATATGCCTGTATTCATGAAAATTTGTAAATAAACTGAGTTTTTCAAAAACTACAGAGTACTACCAGTTGACTTCAGAATTAAAGGCCATAAATTGAAGAAAACTAATCATTCCTGCCATCATGACCTGCTGTGTAGAGTTGAAGAGATGCACAAAATCACACTTTGTTGATTTGCCTTATTGGATTTATACATTTTATGTTACAATTGCAAATACTCACTTAATAAATGTTAAAAATTCCTCCTCAAATAATCTCTTCCTAACTAAAGCTTCATATATTTCGTTAATCTAAACAAAATTATACAACACTATGACACATAAGGACTTCTTTTGCCCATAAAGGGAAAGTAATGGAACCTAATTTAGACATATTTGTTAATATTCCTTTTTTCTTTTCTGCTTCTCTTCTTTTCACGTGGCTTCCTTTTTTCTGCAGTTTTTTCCTATGCTAATTTCAAAGGCAAGAATCATATTTCATCAAATTAGTATAAGACATGTTATATACAGTAAACAAGGGCTGAGGATATAGCTGATAGATGGCCAGACATTATATGTTTGACATAGTCATTACCTGCTTGCTGAAGGCAGACAACTGGAACACATACAAAGTACCTAGATGTTAAGTGATCTTGGCCAAATGTATGAGGAACACCTGTGTGGACTAGATATATCTAGTCAGAAGTAAAGGTTGAAGGAGGAAGAAGTAGGCACATGACAGCTATCTTTAAATATTTTAAGACCTGTTAGGTACAGAAGGAGCCTCAAGAATCTACAAGATGAGAGCTCAACAAAATATGGACTATTTCAGTTTTGGTTTCTCAATTTTTTTCTGTTAATTTAGCTACAACACATTTCAGTGCAAGAAAATATTTGCGAGCTAGTTATTAAAAGTTAATTAAGTCACATACTTAAAAGTACTAAAACAAAATAACAGCCTAGAATTCTTTACTTAGTGAAAATTTATAGAAAATGAAGACAAATTATATTTCAATAAAACATTATTTTAAATGAGTAAAAAGAAAGACATTTTCAGGAAAAATATGAAATGGTCACCTTGTGACCTGCATAAAAAGCTTGAAGGGAAGTTCTTTAGGCAATGGGAAAATAATTCCAGGTGGAATCATGGGAATTGGAGGGGGAATCAGGAGCACAAGAAATAGTAAATGTGAGAGGAAATGTAAAGGGATATACATTGTTGTACACATATCTTTTGAGTCATATATATATATATATATATATATGAGAAAAGTCATAGCAGAAACAGCATAAATGGCATGAAGAAAATAAGGTGCACAATAGTTCAGTTCTTTGCAGTAATGAAAAGGTGTTAAAATAATATGTAGAGTAGATACTAATGTCAGAATGCTTCCTGCTAACGTTAGTCACAGAAAATACTAAATAAATAAATAGTAAGGTAAAAATTTCGGAAATTAAATAATAAAAAAATAGTGAAAACATTCAGAATAAAGAAGATAGGTCCAAATAGAAATAAAAACAGGTATGACAAGTAGAAGGTTGATTTAAACCCAAGTGTATCAATAGTTACATTAAAGGAAATAGTTTATTTCAATTTAATGAGAACAATTATCAAAACTACATAGTGTTTGTAAGAAACACAACCTAAATAAGAAGAAACAGGAAGATTGAAATTAAGTTATGCTAACATCAGACCAGATCAACCCTAATGTAAGACATATTAGTACCAAGGATAAAAGGATATTTCATAGTGATGAATCAAGGAGTTAGTTAGCATAAAGAACAAAAAAAAAGCAATCCTAAATTGTAGCTTACCTAATAATGTAGGTAAACATGTAGAAAGCAAACATTAATAGGTTTAACCACTTAATAGTTTATCCTGAGCATCTCAGGCAGTATGGTTGTTTATGTACTATCCTGACCATTGCTGAATGTTTTAAAATATACCATATATGGAAGAATTATTGAATAAATTTAACAAATTGTCATTTTATATTTCCTGTTATATTATCTTTTACAAGTTGACAAAAATATGCAGTCTTTGGTCATCCTGAAATTAAATAATTGGACTGATAGTGATTAAAACTACAATCATACTGAAAACTTTAACACACATCTCTCAGTAACGAAGAAAAAACAATCATTATATAGAGCATCTGAGTGAACAAATGGTAACTTGAACTAATTAGTACTTGTAATAAATTACATCAAACAACTACAGCATGTACCCACTGTTTCTCAAATGCCCAAGAATTGTATTTACCAAAATAGATCTGATAGGCCCTAAGGTCTTAAGGAATTTCAAAAGACTGAAATCATAAGCATCTTTTTATTATGTAGAATTAAGCTAGAAAAAAATTGGAAATTAAGGAAGGCATTTTGAAGTAAAATGTGTGAAAGAAAAGGTCACAGTGGCAATTACAGAACTTATGAAACTGAACTTCTTGTGTAAAAGTGTGAGTCTTCATAGCATCAAGAAAAAGAGAAAACTAAGTTTTAAAAGATAAGATCATATCTATTTTCCCTTCTTTCTTTTCTCCTTTCCCTCATCCCAGTTTTCTTTCCCTTTGAGTAGTTTCTTTCCCTTTTACACTATCTATTGCATGCTTATATCTGGTAATCTGAACAACTAATATGAAGACAGCAATATGTTATATTATAACCACTGTTGAATTCCTCCCATCTTATTTAATGAAGCTCTGTATCATTGCTGTTTTTTTCATTTTTTTTTTATTTTAGAAACATAAAAGTACAAAAACATATTGACAAACAGACACCCATTATCATAGAAAATAGTACAATCACAACTAATCTATAGACAAGGTGATATGGTCTCAACAGTAGTTGTTGCTTTATCCATTGATATCTTCGAATTGTAGATGTATGGACCCATATACAGACATGCAAATTTAGT